>PNEQ01030617.1:59630-139861 GCA_003012365.1 Medauroidea extradentata
TGGCGTTTCTCATTTGACTGTACCAATCACAATAAGGTTACTGTAACACCACACGTCTGTGATTTGCGTGTAAAACCCCACGACACACGAATGTCAAAACATCCAATCTCTGACCGTGAAGCAAGTCTGCAGACGTGCACACAAGTCACTGACACAAAGTGAGGCAAATTTCTTTTCGCGAAAAGTTCATGTCTCTAGTATGCTTATGCGGTTATGAAAACTTACAAGCTGAAGTGGAGTAGGTTTTTCAGTCACGTGACCAGGTTAGTCGATCAGCAGAGTAGTGCACATCCGCAGTTTTCTTTCATGGTCAGTGATTGGTAGGGAATGGAAAATTTTGCAAATTAAATTACCTGTAGGCTAGAATCAACTATCCTATACGTACTAAAGCCCCTACTATTCGTCCACTAGCTGCTACTCAGTGGAACAACAGACAATGAACGACTAGACGGGCCTTGAGTATGCATAATACAATGGGTTCTAGCCTACAAGTAATTGAATTCGCGAAATGTTCCAGTCCTTAGTGATTGGATGTTTTGAACTCCTGACAAAAATGAAAGATGTTATAAGTTTGACGGTTATATCTGTCTGTGGCATAGCTCTCAAACGGATGGACCGGTTTCATTGCATGTATTTTGCGACGCTTTTGTTGTTGGTTGTTCGTTCGTGACCCGCGTTTGGTTATAATAAGAGGTGTCGCTGCTCTGTCTCTTACGTGATTAATGCTGGATGATTGGGTTCGTATTTAGTAATGTTGTAGTATGCCCGGCTAGCTTTAATTGAAATAAAATAACAAAGAAGTTTCTTTTTTGATCGGCCTAAGGGACTCACGCACTGCGGGTTGCGTCACGAGAGGTAGATACTTATAGTTTATTTCGACGAAAATAATAGGCGCTTCCTCCGGCGGCTTTTGATCGGTCACGACGTTAATTTTGTTGCAGGTACCGGCCGCGATCACCCGAAAAATCCACCCACCGGTGACCCCGAGCTCGCTGTCCACCGTCCTTACAAACCCGACGACGAAGATCCCGACACCTGTCCTCCCGAGTTCACACACACCCGGCTCGTCTTAAGACTTCATTCTTAGTGCCCCGCGTCTCGCTTCTTTTCTCTCCTGGGCGGCGTCCCCTTCCCGCCCCCGGACTCATGGGGGCGGGTAGGTTCCCCCGACCAATCAGAGCGAAGACCTGACCCGAACATTGCGTACGTCCCTTGTGGAAGCTCCGTATTTATTTAAAATAAAATTTAACATGGGCACATTCTCACAGCAATTACAAATAAAACACTTAGCCTAATTACTACTTGCTATCTTCAATTAATATAATTCTAGTTTAAATTACGTAAGTTACACGGGGTCTGTCGGGGAAGGGGAAAAAGGAGAATAAATGTGTAGGCGAGAGAGAAAGAGAGGGGATTGTATGGCAAGGAGACAGGGGGAGGTCGGGCGCCCCCCTTCTCGCACAGCATGTGGTAAGGCTCACGCATCATCTGCTCTATTGTCGCCAGACCGGCGGCAATTATCACTCTTAAAAACTAAAATCATTATACATAAAATTATCTTAATGTTACTAGCATATTCGAGTCTGTGACATTCCACAGGTTAAAACGATACCAGACACGATACCTCTGTGATAATATTAGTAATAGTCATATTTCCTACTGTTTTTATACTGGCCTATCATAGGATCCCACAGACCCCTCACAATCAATACTGAAGTTAAAATGGATGGCAATATGTTACATATGAAAATAAAGGCCCCTTCATTACAATCAATCATCATAATTAACCTAAACCACATTAATCTATATATATAAAAGTATCAATAAAATAGGAGCGTCACAATTTTTAACTGAAAGCTAGTTTCACCGGGATCGTTCTTAGCTGCATTTGATGAAAATCTGTCCTCTTGTATGATAGTTATGAGTAGAGACGTGAAAAATTCGCGTATTCTTTCAGAAACAAGCTAGAATTCTAGCAACTGTACGTTCGTGCTAATTTCACAATTGGCCGTTGAGTTATTTGACACCACCTTGAAGTCGATGAGCCAGTACTAACAAAGTAACTAAATGCAGACCTACTTCACTGTGTCTGCGAGCAGCCAATGAACAGCTATTGTTTGCTTGAGTTCACGTGTATTCTTAGAGGCTAGCCTACATGTCAATGAACCTGCGAATTTTTCCCGTCTCTAGTTACGAGATCTTTTCCGAGATGGTGTGAGAAATTCGATTGCTATGGATTTCCTCACTTCTCCTTGGTTGCATTTTTCCTTGCTGTGTACGTACGCAGTTTCTTTCTTCGTTATATTTGTTCTGATTCTATCGAATTGAATCTTGGTACACATTTCCACCAAGGCGATCCGGGTTCGATTCCCGGCAGGGTCGGTCCCCGAATTTTCGCATGTGGGAATCGTGCCAGACGATGCCGTTGGTTGGCGGGTTTTCTCGGGAATCTCCCGTTTTCCCCGCCCTTCATTCCGGCGTACTCCATACAGACATGTCGCCGACAAAAATCTATCTCGCTCTTGCTTGGTACCAGCGGCGGCTCGTGGGATGTTGCCAGGTGGGGCTGCAGATAGTTGCACTGTACACCCTTGATGAACGCGCCGTAGACCAAAAAGCATGAAATATTTGCCGGCTACTAGATCGTTTGTGACCACTTCAGTAGTAAAGGGCACTTGCATATCAGCGTGTCAGTGGCTGTAGAATGAACCAGCGCACAACCCTGTACATATCTTGGCAACAACCCACGAGCCGCCACTGCTTGGTACATACTTGTAAATTCGATGTTCCTGTAATGATATGGTGACCTAGACGTGATGCTGCGCCCAAGCGCATAGACTCAGTAGCTCATAGAGACCTGTACAGTTCGCGTGATTTTCAGACAACAGATAATACTCCAGTCTGTAGTTCGCTAGCACTGCGTCTTCCACTGGCTTCACAATGTAGCCAGGGTCACTCTGAGTCTATGATTTATAGTTCTCTGGTAGAGTGACCAATCGCATGTGAACCATTCAAATACGAAATACAAAGACTGGCGAGAGATGGAATAACAGAGTATACTCAAGTGTGTAAACATCAGTGTAATTAGGTTTGTCATCAAAGAAGAACGAGAATTTTTTATGTCTATAGTAATTCAGTATAGATTGCCCTCGCAAACCTTATTTTAAATACTTGTGTTAATAAAAAAAAATACTAAACGATTATTTAAAAATACACACACAAATTGCAGAAGATTAGCATTTTTTATTCTTAATAGCGTTGGCCATAAAAATGTATACATAATGTGTTGTTTACGTATTTTAAGTTGTTAAAATTGTGTATTTAAATATTATTAAGTGTATAAATATTAATAGTTGTTTGTTAAAAGAACAAAAGGTTTGATATAACAGCAAATACTTCAGTCCGTTTTAAATGGCGTATAAAATAAATATTTTATATAATTTGATGTGTACAGTTGTAAAAGTATCAAGTTTAAAAGGTTCAAATAACATTTGACTTAATTAAAAATTAAAAAAGACACATAAAACCTTAGTTTAAAAAGTATAAAATAATCATTTTAATTTATTATTTAGCCTTAAATGCTTTGGGGGACTCCAAAGTAAACAATCTAACTATGTTGACCTTTAATCGGAATAGAACAAAACAGCTAGCCCAAATCCGCGAGACGACGTACCAGTCCGAAAACTGAATTTAAATGTTGCCGAACGCGAGTCCGTTGTGCTACCGTTGCACCACTTCGCTCGGTACAGTAGCTTCAGAGCGCGATCACACTTTCCCTCACTGTCCCGACTTCCCCGCAAACAGCATTTCCATTTTCCGATACGTGGCATTCTATCTGCATAAAGTTGGCTATCTGAAATCTAGACGCACAGTTTCAATTATGTATAAGAAGTGTCTAATATTTATTCATGTTCCTATAGTCCCCGTTATTTTTCCACTATCCTGCGTAAAATGTGTACAGTTTTAAGATAAATCAGACACAGCTATTTCAAATATTTCTGCATTGCTTTTGTCTGGGTAAAAATTATAGATGTCTTCCCCGCTGCTCTTCGGCTCGCATTGTAAACCCCTCCCCCGCCCCCTTCCTTGTACATTGGCCGACAAATTCTAACCAATGAACGTACAACTTACAGCACCATATATGTTCTGCAGTCGAAACGAAAACAAAACATAAACGCTACCTAGCTGTAGATTCGAGTAAGCTATAACTACATGAAAAACTGAATTAGTACTCAAAATTAAAAAAAAAATCTCTTTACGGTTATTGATGAAAATTCCACATTTATTATAAACATGATATAATCTACGAAAAGTTCCCGCAAAAAATTTACTTCAGGATTTGTGCCAGAGTGCAGAAAATTATGTTGAAAATGACAGAAGGAACCGGGTTTTAACAAATCTGAAACAGGCAATTCAGTTTCGTAGAGTTAAAGAATCTCTGTCTATTACGCCATGTTTTATTTTATGTCTGTTGCATTAAAAAAAATAATAATTTGGCTAGATGTTGATTTGTTTGTAACACAAATTATAACACAGGCAAATTCATTGTGACCAAGCCATGAACGAGATATTTAACTCTGCCGTCAAATTAATGAACAATCTGTTCTCACCGGGTAAACTATGTGTTAACAAATGTAGTTGGTAATTATTTCTTGAAATTGCTTTTCTTAGAACGTAGCTTACAATAATATAACTTTTTATTTATATTAAATACGTTTATCCGAGATGACAATCATTTACAAACGTTACTTTTTATAGCAAGCATGCGTTATTCAGTTTAATTAGTATTTCAGTTTCCATAGCTCTGTCTTGATTAAAAATAAAAAATGAAACCAGAAATTAAATCCTAAGACACATTTATTTATTTTGAAATGCCTTTAGTACTTGTTTGGAGGACTATCTAGAAGTGCTCTGAACAAAAGATAAACAAAGAAAAATTCGCGTTATCATCAATTGGTAGCAGACTAAACTTCACTTTCCTGTACATAAAAGAGCATAATTTGCGATTAAATTGGCCACGAACTTTTCTGTGTTGTCATTTACGTGTGTTACGTCTTTACAGAGATTGACCACTCTACCGTGTAAGTATTCTCCGCGGCAAGTCACGACAATATCTGCCAGCGGGAGACGTCGAACGAGTCTATAGTCACTTGGAGTCTAGTCAGCTGACAGAAAATAACGCGACTTTTGCGTGTGTCTATTCATAAGTTCTGTTGCAGTTACTTTTTTCTGTTTCTATATTCCTGATTTTTACTACCGATTGTGTTTACTTAGCATTCCCCCGAGGCATTTATGGGTAAATAATAACTTCAAATTTTATTTTTAACGATTTAAAGGATTCTTTTATGTGTCTGTATTTTTAAACTTAAGTATTACTTTCTCTCAGCGTCATGTATTCTACCAGCAAATCACAGTCGTGTGTTGTAGCAGTAACCTGATTCTGATTGGTGCAGTTAAATGACAGAAATCTCTGCACAAGTACACGCCACCAATAAACGTCAAGCATAGCTGTAGATGTGCACACGAGTAGAGACCGGAAAAAATTCGCGGGTTCACTTGGCCTGTAACATGGCCATCCACAGTAGAAGGCCGGAGTCTTGAATGCGACAACACTGCAATAAGGGACCTGCTGCCTGTCACTTCTTGACTGCTCTAGTCTCTGTAACGTGTCTTAGATGCAGCTTTACTGACGTGTACATGTCTACACAGACTAGGGCTACCAATGAGCGATCGGCAGTAGGCCTCCGATGCAGCTTTGTCACATTCAAGACTCCGGCCATCTACTAAAGACGGCCATGCCTGTAGGCTATCCTCGAAGAATATCTAGGTACTTAGCAGACAGCAGCTTTACATTGCCTGCTCGATGATACAGTGGTGATTTGGTCTGCATTTACATGCTTCTTTATTATTGGCATACAGTGGCGTAGCGTGGCTGTGCTCCAAGGCGTGCGGTATTAGCAGTGACTATACGCTTTGAGCAGTTGTGTTGTTGCAGAGGCCAAGGTGTATATATTATAAGTACCTTGCCTCTTGTACGCTACTGGCTGTGGAGTGTTCCAGACCATACAAGTCAAATGGTTCCTCAGACAACTCAGTGTTGTGTATAGTCACTGCTGGTCACCGCACACCTTGGAACACTCCACGCGACGCCTCTGTTGGCACATGACCCTGCAGGTAGTTTCAAACAAATAAGCAGGGACAGAAATTTTTCGCGGAAAGATTTTTGTCCCACTTTGTTTCAGTGCCTTACGTGCGCACCTGCATCTCTGCTTTGCGTTCAGGTATTGGATGCCTAACACCCAGAACCTGGGTGTTGTGTCGCAGTTATCCGTGTACTTATCGGCACAGTCAAGTGAATAACTACTTTTCACAAACACACTCTGCCAATAACCATGAAGTTAAGTTGCAGGTATGCAAGTAAGGCACTGAAATAAAGTAGGGCAAAAATCTTTTCGCGAAAATTTCTGGTCCCTACAAAAAAGTTAAGGCCTAATTTTGGGTGTGACTCTTACAGTTCTATGAATTTAAGCCGGGTACAAAACAAAACGCGAATTTTTTAGTTCGTTACACGTTAAGCATTTAAACAAACTGGCACAAAAATGTATCCGAGAAAATTTACTTTACTTAGTAATAGCACTTAAAGAACACTTTACGTGTATATGCCAATTTAAGGCGTTTAAGTAATTCTCAAAATTTATATTCTCGCATCCGAAAAGAACGAAAATGGGTGTTGTATCGGTATTTTTTTAGGAATGAAAAATTGTGTGCTGAATCATTATAAAAGTACACGTCTACGCAGTATATATTTACATTTTATTTACGTCGTAGGCCCTATATAGTACCAGATAATTTGAATTTTCGTTTTTGTTACTACTAATAGTCTACATTTAATTTTCTTAAAATATTTTTGGTTTCGTTGTACCGCAGGAAAAGTAACTAATAATTTTTTGCCCGATTTGAGAATAAAATTAGTGTCGGATATTTCTCTGACAACTTTGACCATGTCGTTTCTGTACGTAGGTTTAGGTTGCCCATTATGAGTAACACGTATTGAATTTGTGTCCTTAGGTAAGGTAAAATTTACTTTAAATTAAATTCCGAAGATCAGGTGCATGCTGCATTAAGTTCTAGATTATTTAATTAAATTAAACACAACATGTCGGAGGGAGAAATAAATACGGGCAAGAGTTTTACATTGCAGATTTTCACCTTACTGGAGAAAATTCTTCCGAGTTGTGCTGTTTTCGTAAGCGGACAGGAGAGAAAGTAAAAAAAATAAATACTGGCGACGAAGATTAAATTTTCTTAATTTCTAACGTTCCCCAAAGTGTCCTAGCAGAGGCACGCGGGAAAATCTCTGTTTAATGCGCTTACATGAGAAGAGTTCAGGTTCAACTCCCAACAGACGTGACACCTGACTTTTATTACGAAACGCTGCTTACTACCTAGAATTACACTCCCAAGGGTGTCGTAACCGACCCTGGCAAGGTGCGTTTACACTATTATATTAATCTGTCTTCTGGGTATAAGTACACCGAAAGCAATATTCCTTTACCAGACAAAACATTTGGTTTAATACAAAACCTGGGTAATGACGCTTAACACCTCAGTGAAGTGTCTTATTCAGTGAAGTGTCTTATACACCGTCTACAAGAACTTTTCCTTTCTTCTGAAAAAAGATTCAATGGCCAAACACATTGCAAACCCAGAAAAGTATTATGCTCATAAAATATCTAGTTAAAAATACGGACTGCTAATAGTCGACGAGTACAAATAAGTAAGTTCTGATTTTCTACTTTTATAAAAAGCGACAATGAATCCTCTGTACCGAAGAGCATCGTTATCTACACAGGCTACAGTAAACTTCTTAGAAGAATATTTTTAAATGGTTAAAAGTATTCAAAGGAATATGGATTTTCGGTATATTAGATAACGGACAGAGTGGAGGATATCCTATACCACGTGTAGTGTGTAATACAGAGGTAGTGTAACGGTATATGAATTAGGTAGGCGAATAGGCAAAAAAATTGCCAGTCACGAATTTCGTAAGTTTTTGTGACGAGTATAATACGTGAACCATTTGAAACGCTTTGCTAGTAATTTTTTCCTCCCCTCCCCCATCAATTTTTAATTAATCAATATACTTGTCGGTGTACAAAATAATCAAGCAAATATCGGGTAAATGCATTTTGCATATTCGTATAATATTTTATATTAATGTGGAACGCTAACTGATTTACTTTGACACGTTGCATGCCATTTAAAAATGAATTAATTCTTACCTCAGTTCCTAACTATATGAAAATGAGACAGTTTGAAAAACTAACAATTTGGAAGGATGAAGATATTTTTCTTAGTTTATAATATAACAATGTTCCAAAAAAACTTTCTAGTGAAGTTCGAGAAATTCTATTATTTATAGTTATATTCATGACTTTGTAGCGAGTGACATTTATATTTGCGACATTTTGTTTCAAAGCACATCTGCATCTTTGCTTCAAGGTCAGTAACGGAACGATTTAAATAAAGACTTGTCTTGGGATTGTACCGGCAAGTCAAACACGTGTGGTAATACAATAGCATGATGCTGATTGGTGCATTGAAACTAGTGACGTACCTGAACAAGGCACGCTGCCAATAATCACGAAACAAAGATGCCGATGAGAACTAAATGCGTCGGAACAAAACTGTGCGAACATTATTTGGCGACAAAATCGAGGTGGTATTTATTTATTGAATATTGATACATTATTCATCATAACTGCTTCATTTTGCACACCAATAGTTTTATCGTCCTATTGTGGCTCATAAAAATTCAATCGCAGTTTACATAGCAGTTTTCGTCTCATAACTCAGCTCTAAGATGTAAACAGAGGTGTAGTGGTTAGACAACTCTCCACCCTTCATGGCTATCAGAGTTCGATACTTTATTGCAGCACATGAAATATAATGCAGAATGTGTTGCTTATTGGCGAATTTTCTCGGAGATCTCATGTTACCACCGCTCTTGCATTCTGTCGCTGCTTTACCATATGCATATTTCGAACCAGCTGGGAGTAGAAAATCTATTTTTTAACCCCCGGCGCGAAGAGAAGGGTATTATAAGTTTGACGTGTCTCTCTGTGTATCTGTGTGTCTGTCTGTGGCATAGTAGCTTTTAAACGAATGGACCTATTTTCATGCGGTTTTTTCTTTCTGTTTGAAAACTGACTTGATCGAGTGTGTTCTTAGCTATGATTCGAGGAAATCTGTTCAGCCGTTTAAAGATCATCAGCTGTTTTCCAATTTTTTTTTTGTGAATGTGAGCAATTCTACTGGTCTGATCGATTTGAAATTTAGTATCCTGTGAGTCAGGGGTTTCTGAAATGTTTTATTTAAGTCTTAATTATTGTAACATATAACTTACTTGGAGTTTTTTTTTATTTGGCATTACAAATTTTTTGTAAAAGTTCAATTATTTTCCGTCTAAAATAATTTATTTGTAAAATTACAAACCTTATTTTTCTGTAATAGAAAACTTAGAAAATCTTTGTAGTGAACCAAAATAACGGATTTGTCGAAAATGTATAGTTATGTAAATTTATAGTCTCTGGTAGACATTTTGTGAAAATAAAATTATTAGTCCTATAAGTGACGTATAAAATAAAGAAAGTTTTATGATTGATTAAAAACTTGTAAAGGATTATTTTTTGTAATAAATGCCTACAAAAACTTGGCAGTAAACAAAATTCACAGGTTTGTCGGAAATTATGTAATAACTATATTAGGCATTTAAATGACGTACAAAATAAAGTAATATTACTGTAAAATACAAATAAATTAGTTATACGTCAGATTCGTTGCTCTAGTGGTAAAACGTAAGATGCGTTGCTCTGGTGGTAAAGTGCGCTGTTTCTCTATGCATCCACTGATTTATTCCCATTGCTATACAGATAGAAGACTGTACCTTGTAATGTTACAAACATAAACTGTGTACGTTTTACAATGAGCAACCTTTATATTTAATTAATGATTATATTGTCACCTGGGTGTTCAACGATTTGTCTTATACAAGTACCTATTCCATGGTGACCCTGAAGTCCCCAAATTATATTTTAGTCTGCTTTGGGGACGTGAAAAGAGATACGACATCAAAAGTTGGCAAGATCGCCTATACGGAATATTTCAATTGTCTGGAGATCAGCAGTTTCGATAAAATTCACTCGTCTAGAATTGAAGGAACACAGCCGCCGCTCCCGCCTGCCTTTCGCGACTGTCAGAGCGGACGAGCGAAATTCACAGATATTCTTCTTCTCCTGCTTTCAATACCCTTAGCTTTCCTTCGCGGAAATCCGACGACTGGAGCGAGCTCTCTCCGAGTTAGCAGTGGAAATGCAATAATACGAGTCTGTCACAAGACCACGCACTGCTAGAGGAACGTCACACTTTTCTGCTGTTCTTTATTGGTCCCATTTTTCTTATAGTACATACATTACAGGTTCTTATGACTAGACCGACTTCTGTCTTCGCCACATGCTGTTCTCGAGAACACGTAAAAATATTTTCTCCGATTACTTTTATCGCTCCTCAAGTTACTATACAACCTCAATGTTAAACAAAAAAAGAGTTAAATATTTTATGTTAACGCATTGAAAAAAAGTGTGTTATTTGGCCACAGAATTTTGAACAACGTGTATTTTTTTTTGCACTGCTTCATCAACAAACTGAGAGTCACATGATTGGTTTGTATTCTCAAATGACTATCAGATATCATGCACTAGTCGCCATTTCTATTTTAGCCCGTTTTAACGTTTATTTTACGAAACTCAAAAATGTACAGATGATCTTAGAATCTACCAATTATATTTCTCGTTCAATAATGCATTTCATTTTTATAAACTGAAACAAAACTTATATTTGCATTAGAAGTCACTATTTTCGTTTCAGTTTTCGTGGTAATTCGAAGTTCAGAAAAAAACTGGTGACTTCAAACTCTGGTTGAAAATTCAAAAATAATCTCTAGTCTGGTTTGTGAAAGAGATCGCTAAGACATTACGCTTACCGTGAACAGAGAACGAAATCTGTATTTTAATCTTCGCCTACGGCATGGTTACATTTTAGATCAAGTACCTTTATGGCTCGGAGTCCGTTCAATTACAAAAATAATCATTGCCCTTTCAGACCTGCTGAACACTAATCTGACCATTAATTTCAAGGTCATTTATTTATTAAAATTGTACTAACTGCAGTTAAACATTTTAGGGTACAGTTTTGTGTGCCTACTTTGTGGTTTAACGCTTGGTGCCATCTGTTGGGCTCTGTACAAACTTGAAATAATTTTTTTTTTTTCAACAATTTTGTCGGGGGAGTAGAAAAATAATTCAGGTCTGAAAGTCTATCGATCAGGATACTTCGTAGGTTAAACGACTCGCCAACTGGACCCCACAGTCCTGAATACACTCTGACCCCAGCTACTTGTTCAATTGGCTGCTGACCTTGTGGAATTCGTCTAACAAGATAGCGCAAATTTGCAAGTGGCTCATATTCGTCCCGGTCGAAATTGATAAACAACGAACGGCACAGTCGCGGAAGTAATTCAGCAGCACAGGAGTTAAAAATCTAACAAATTCTCAGATGTATTCGCGAAAATTCCTGGTCTCAACTACATCCATTCTGCACACAGCAAACGTAACGTAGCTTTGACCTTAAAAAGGAAATGTCACTGGGAATGTCATTGTTATCCAAAACATTAAAAAATTTAATTTAAAAGGGTGAGACTAATACAAACCAACAGAGTCAAAATCAAAATTGAAACTTTTTTCGAATGATTGTTGGTCAGTGATGACTCTCAGTTAGTTTCTCTACGAATATTCAATGCGCCAAGTTTTATATAATTATTGCAATATACGACAATCATGTCATGTGAATAGGCTATTTGGTTTGCTTCGAATAATTCAAATTTATTTGTTGCAACGCACACCCATTTGCTTTATTTTAGTAAAATTGATTTCTTCTGAGATAATTACCGTAAATGTAGGAATAAGAATGTTAAATAACAAATCAACCTTTTTCCTCGTAGAATTGCTGTCATCAACGCGAAAATCTATTCGACCGCCAAGTACGTTAAAAAAATCCTAAACATGAAATAAAATGTCTTCACATATAGGCTACTCCGTTGTATCGTACGCCCGAGAAAACCGTAACTGAAACCAAGCAACCATCCACCACGCGTGTCGGTTACATGCCAGCTCTTTAAAACTTGATATGATATGACTAGGGACCATGTTTTTTCGCGAAAAGAATTTTGCCCTAGTTTGTTTCAGTGCCTTACGTGCACATCTGCAATTCTGCTTCATGGCTATTGGCAGCGTGTCTGTGTGAAGAGACGTATCTCATTTGACTGAGCCAATTACAAAAACTTTCCTGCAACACCACACGTCTGTGATTTGCCGGTAGAATCTCAAGGCTCGTGACAGTTAAAACATCCAATCACTGACCACGAAGCAGAACTGCAGATGTGCACGTAAGACACGGAAACAAAGTGAGGCAAAATTATTTTGGCGAAAAACAAGGGTCCCTAGATATGACATAAATACCAAATTTCCCTAGAAGACAAGCTTTACCTCTTTTCCTCTCCACTTTATCACTTCTAGCACGACGTACCCAAATAAGTACAACTTCATAAACACTGAATTCGTAAATCAGAGTTGCCAATTAAATGATTTTGTCACCATTTCTGGTGGTTTCAGAATATAATCTGGTAGATTGATTTTTTAATTAAGAACATGTCTGGACGTTAGTGTTTTCTACATATATATGGTGACATATCTGGTGATTTACTAAAAAATCGGTGAAAGTTATTTTCCGTCACTAATTTTTAAGGCTGCTCTGCACCGAAAAATTCGTAATTTTATAACTGTGCCATACACTGGCCAACTCTTACATAATACATTTATAGTAATTTCGCACGAATAAAATATTTTTCGGTTCCGTAGTTTTCGTAAAAGTCCCTATCAAAATAGTGATTTGGCTATTTTCCCTTCTTACGCAAAATAAAGATCATTCAAACTATATGAATGAAATCATTTGGAGTGAAAGTAAATTAATTAACCTGTAGGGTGACACCTTTTTAATTTTACGAAAAAATAGTTAGAATTGAAAAAAAAATTTAGTGTAAGTTATCTAAGTTTTGGCATTACTTTCAGTACCTGTATTTAAAAAAAAAAAATACGTTAACATTAAATAAACAAGGTTCCATTCTGTACCTTGACACAGTTAATTTCGCTCTATTTTATTTCATTAATATAGATTGAATAGTATTTACTTTGTGTAAGTAACTTGTAAGTAAAATCGCGCTTGTACGAAATATATTAAACAGGAAAATATTTTATTTGTGGGCTATAAATATTCATGTAGTGTGTTGAATTACACAGTGTAGGCCTATGTGGTACAGTTATAAAATTAAGAAATTTTCGGTGCAGAAAGCCCGTTAACGATTATGACAATACATGACAGGTGGTTGCCTAGCAAGACTTCTGGAATTACCAACTCTCTAACTGTGACTGTTACTGTTATTGCGAAGAAGCACTGTTTCACCGCTTGCAATTTCGTTTTGATTAGCATTAATGCAATGTTGCTCCTGCTGAGGGTAACTATTTGTATTATTACTCATTCGTTACATACCAAAAATATCTAGACATACATTTATAATTTTATACTGTGTCCAGCAAAAACTGTCCCGCATATCAAGCATCAGTTAACCAACTTTAAAAAGGGGAAAAAAAGAAAGATTACTTACGTCTCAAAGGAATATTTTAAAAGTAACTCTTCATACAAAAAGTATTTACAATAAAATTTCTGGATGAATATGGCCATGTGAATTACTTAGAATAATTTAATGAACAAGTATATTCTTAAATAAAATTAAAAACTTATATGTTACAAAAATAAATAAGAACATATTTCTTATGAAAACCTTTTTCGTATTATACTTCGTAATAATTTTTGCATATAACCGTTTTCGTTTAAAATTTGTGGTTTTCTAATTATATTATTCGGGGAATCAGTTGATTTTAAGTTTAACTCTCCAATTAATTTATCTCGTCACAAGCGAGCGATTGGTTGTCTTATTTGAGACACTTTTATACCGTGTATCGTGTACTTGTTTACACTGAACTTCTCGCATACCCTACGTAGTGAGCGTGGGACACATTTGTCAGCTCTGTGCTCTGTTATTGGTGTTCCTGAACTGGAGTAAAAGCGTCAGTCATTTGTTAGGCATCATGGCGGCAATGTCAGTCACGTGCTTCTGCCGCACATCGAATTATTTCGTGCCATCTTCCCTAGCACTCTTCTTCTTATAGAGTTTTACGTCTCGCCAACTGCAAGGTAAATAAAGACGTTCACACTCTGATTTTCACTCTGAAAATAACTAGGAGATTTATCGGCCATGGTCTATGTTTAGAAACCATGTAATTTTTTTGTGTAACAATGTAGGAGAACCATGATAAACCGAAATCAGGAGGGTTGGAGCCGGGAATTCAATCCGGGACCTTCCAGATACAAAACCCAAAGTGTTATCGGGCTTTGCATTATTCAGGACAAACTGAAAACTTTTGAAATGCTAGTTATTTTTATTCTTTCTTATATTTTATTGTTTACTGCCACTTTTTGACATGAACGAAACAACCTAAGTAGCAATCAATGTGTAAAGATAGTATCATAACTAAAATTAAATCTCTGTAGTCACAATAAATAATATTTTCCATTTTTTATTCTAGATTGAATGGTCTTCAAAAGTTCTCACTTTAATGAGAACCGCCCATAGGCCTACTTATGCGTCATTATTGCCATCAGAACAACAATGTTACCCAGAACTTTATTACCATATTCTAGCAATTTCTTCTATTGAAGCAACTGAGTAAGTAAAATTAATAAAATGAAATCTGCGAGGATCAAAACTGCTATTGTTTATTGTGGTGTACATTGAATTATCCCCACTTATGTTTTTTGTCTTCTTCCACATTTAAGAACTAGCAAATTGTGTTCTGTTCAACAAAAATTAACGTGTTCTGAAAATGTGTAATTGCTGCAACGTGCATTACCTTTATTATTTTCGGGACGAGAAAATAAATCATAAAAAATAAATTTTCCTTTAGCACTGTTTCATTGTGATGCAAGCAACAAGCCTCGACGAGTATCCTGCGCGACTCTTCCATTCTGCAGTTTTCCGAGAGAGTCGACCCTTTTCGTGCAGCCGAAGACATCTCCAACCTCTCCTCTTTCGAGAAAGAAGCTTATATCCCTCCCTGTTCCACCACCCCCTTCCTCTTTGCTTCCAATGGAGTAGGATTTCCCAGCCGAGAGGAGTCCCTGCTTTCCATCTTTCCGGGTTCCAAGATTCTTTTTACGTCACGTACGACCTTTCCTGTTCCCTCGATGTCCATCCCTCGCCGCCCTCGCAATTTGTACCACTCTTCTTTACCCCACGTCGGGTCACTTCGCTACTCCCCCTCCCTCCCCCTCCCTAACAAAGTTCTCGCTATACCAACTACTTGGGGCAGAGGCACAGAGTGAAGTGCTACTGGATTTTACGTGTGCCGCCTCCGTTCTCCGGGCCGTGTTGACAACTTACTATAATTTTGGAATATCGCAGAATGTTCGCTAGAAATCTCGAACCCTCAGACAAGCACAATACTTTCATTTACAAATAACAAAGTTAATTAAAATCGTACTAATATATAGATGTTTTAAAAAAATACTGAACATTTTCAGTATATTTATAATAAAAATACAACGTTTTATATTTTAAACTTACATTTCGAAGGGAAACGTAGGCTTGTGAGATCACCCTCCTGTCTTCTGCGTCCGTGTGTGTGTTTATACCTAAAAATTTTTTAACTCCTGATCCGAATGTTATCAAACTTGGTTTACGTTACTGTTTAGCAGACTTACTTTTATGTATTTCGTTCATACCGTGTTCAAATTTCCGAAATGACGGCCATTCCATATTAATTTTTTATCACACAAGATAACTAAGAAAACATTTCTTCTAATTTTCTATTCTTGGCGTGTTCATTCTTAAAATGGCGGCGAGTTGAACATATATGACATACATAACGATATATAACGCGGTATCTAAACAGACAATTTTTTAAGAATTTTATCAAACACCGACACTAATAATGCTTGGTAAATTTACTCTAGACACACACACACACACACACACACACACACACACATATATATATATATATATATATATATATATATATATATATATATATATATATATACAGAGAGAGAGAGAGAGTGTGTGTGTGTGTGTGTACACGCGAGTTTTTTATAATAAAAATGGTGGCTATGAGAAAAGGTTTTGATGAGGAACGATTTATCAGAACTTCGCTTAACTCAGCACACAAAGTACTTAATAGGGTGGCATGACTTTTATGTTTTCATATAGTTTAAATGGAGATCATCTGAACTCACTTTGATCACATGAGATATCTAAGGAACCATTTTTCAGACAAAACTCGATACACATTTAGTTCATGGTAAAAATCATAAGACTTTTATACATATTTTAAACGCGTATTCGTATCATAAACATAGCAGCAATTTTAATGTATTGATCCCACGAGATAATATGCGAAGAACGGGTTTTCAGGACTGCGTGAACATATCTACAGATTAAGTACTATAATGTGAGGTAGCATGACTTTCACGTACCTACTTTGTTCATGCCGTGGTCATATTTACACAGTGGAGGTAGTTTTAAAATGTCTTAATCACATTATATATCTAATTGAAACGTTTATTCGAATTTCGTCAAACTATTTATAATTTGCATATACATTTAGTGCCTAGCAGAGCGGCTTCATTTCTGTTCATACCGAGTGCGGTTGTAACTAAAATGGTGAACCTTTAAACGCTTTTGATCAAATAAATAATCTCATCAATTTTCCAAAATTTTCTTTAGACTCGGTACATATTTAGTACTAAGCAATTTACACGTCATGTTTAGTATTAAACGTCTCCCCTTTTCGAAGATTTCATGATATATATATACATACATATTAAAACATGTATTTGTGAAACAAAAGGGCCGATTGAAGGCAAATTTTAATTTAATTACTTTTTCACGTAAACCTTAACTGGTCTTAATCGTTGTAGGTCCACCATGTTGTAAGGAATAACAATAATAAATTAAGGTAAATGTACGAGAACGATTTTGATGTTACCAGAATAACTAAGCAGCATACTTTTCTCAACGTGGGTGCCACTTAACCCTACAAGTCCAAATCGTTCTCGTACATTTACCTTAAGGCGCGGTCTAGCGCAATTTTCATTATCATTATTTTATATTGTATTTGTACCAGATTTTTTTTCTTATTTTAGACACAAAATGTGACTCAATTTGACTACATCTAACTCCAAAAAATCACAGTGGATAAAAACATTACTGGCTACAATGACATGCTCATAAAAAAAGAATACAAATTATTGTATTTAAAATAATATTAAATTTTTTAAATTTTTATTTTTAGTTTCAGCATTTTTTTTAATTCAATAATTTTTATTCTTTAATTTTCTAAGAGTGTCATCGTAGCCAGCAATGTTTTCGTCCACTGTGATTTTTGTGAGTTTGGTATTTCAGTTGGTTTTAGTGTAGTCGTTAAAAAGGGAACATGCAAAATATGACTAACAAGCCATTATGCGAAAACTATGAGAGATAAAAAATTTTCATAAGAGCCAAATTTAGTCACATTTTGTGTCTAAAATAAGAAAAAAATATCTGGTACAAATAAAAAAAAAAAAATGGTGATGAAAATTGCGGTAGACCGCGCCCTTAATTTATTATTGTTCTTCCTTACAACATGGTGGACATACCACAATTATGACCAGTTAAGGTTTAGGTAAAAGAGTGATTAAATTAAATTAAAATCGCCGCTGTTCTCTCATGCAAGTGCAAGTGTAAACGCTGTCCAACTGCCACACATTACATTACTAGTGATTTCCCACAGATAAAATATTATTCTGTTTAGTAGTTATCGTACGAGCGCCTCTCAAAGTAGTGAATTTTACCAGTTTTCCTACTTACCCAAAGTAAAAATGTTCAAACTGTTGTAAAACTTGTTATTTTACTTATATGTTTTGGTCATGTTTTAAAGTGGTTGGGTGACTGTCGTCAAAGGTAGGCAATTGATACTGAAACTAGTTATGTGGATAAGTTAAGGGTGAGGGTTGCCGTTAAATGAAAAATGTCAATATAATTACGGTGGCTTTACTCTACATAGTTTAGTTACAAAGTACTACACAGTTAACTACATAATTTAGGCTGGAGGGGAGCGGCTGTTTAAATATTTACGTTGTTCTACTCTATGATGGGTGACACTTTGGACACCTTAGTCCTCACCGTTAGCATGATGCCGGAGGCTGTTGATGAATGTGCTCGACTGACGACGGACGGCGGCACGTCGTGGGTCTCGACCCAGGACCATCCTGGCGAGGTGGTGACGGCTGGAAGGCTTGAAGGAGACAGACCTATATTCCCCCGATACATTGCGTTATATTGCTACACTTCAGTGCCGGTGGGGAGAATATTGTCTTGTGCTACTACTGACCTGATTGCACTGCCGTCGCAGCTAGCCCGTCCTCCAGGCGAGGCTCTTGGTAATCGTAACAAAACGATACGAATGAATTTATATTAAATTAAAGAAAATGTAGTAATCTACGTAATGACCTCCTTTACTATTTCACGAAAAAATGTAAAAAAAAAATCAGGTATTGAAAAATATGCAAAACTTTAGAATGTTTTTAATACGAACAGTTTTTAAATGAAACTATAAACGTGTTATTCTCGTAGCATAACACATTTGTTTTAACTCTGAAATATTTAATTTATATCTTTTGAATAGTTTTTACATTGGGTAAGAAGCGAAAATGTTTGAATCGCTAATTTGACATAGGTTTGTACGAAAAGTATGGAAACCGAAAATATTGTGTATGTAGGGAATTGGTATTAACGCAATGCTTAGGAGTTGGGCAGCATCCAGTACAGTTATTAAATTGCGTATTTTTCGGTGCACAGCGCCCTAAGGGGCCTCCCTAGTCAGGCTGTGTTTGAGTGTGTGAATTCAGGAGTGGTAAGAGTGTCGTTGACCGACGTACGTAATGCATTATCGCTAGAGGTAATGGTATATAGCGAAAATATTTTGTGCAAACATATCCTTGAAACTGCTGTAATTTCTTGCAACATATATATGATTAAGTGATGTACTTCTGACACAACGTAGCTTTCTTCAGGTCAATAACAGGAATTAAATATTACAATATCGGGATTCTTAATGACTCAGTCAAATAGGGTAACAGCTCCAAGTACAAGCTAAAGCCAGTAAGCTTCTGGTAAGCTGAATGTGTGTTGAAACCCAGCAAACAGTCAAGTTTTCCCGCGATAAACCTTATCTCTAACTGTCGCCTCTTCGCGCAAGCCATTCAGCAGTGCTTCACTATTACCGTTTTTACTATGGAACTTTAGGCGGTGACCACATTATTTAGTTATTTTATGGAGATCATAGTTCAATGTCTAACACTTGTGTCTATAGTTGTGTATTCGAATTCGGTTGTTATTTTTCTGTTACGGCAGTCTGAAAAAGCCATTATTGGCCATATTGAGTGGCCCGAAAATGAAGTTTCTAATAAACGTGTCGAATTTTTAAAACAATGGCGACATAGTTTGAAGTATGTGTTATTTTCGTAGATATGCAAATGTGATGTGTGTCAAATAGTTTCGTGAATAAAAGAATAGCCGTAACTCGCTGCAACACAATTCGAAGCGCAGGTAGGAAGGCCCGTTAAACATGGGGCTCTGGAAGGTTCTAGAGTCACGCTCATGACGCCAACTGCCAGGGACATAGTAATGTCACGAGGGTGTAGGATGGCCCGGCATTTGTGGTTGCCTTCTCGCCGAAGAATTTCATATCTCCGGTCTGTCCTCGCAGTCTGGGCAGCGTTTTACGTGCGGTGCCAAGCGCTCAGAAAAGTTGCCAACACGAGCGGGAGAACAGGAGTAGTTCCTACGAACGAAAACATCGACGAAGGATGAAAAAAAGTTTACTGTCCTGCAATTTACCTTTGTTGCCCGCACTAAAGTAAAGCTTTCCTAGAGTAAAACTGTCTGAGACAAAGATATCATAACTTCACCAGCGAAAACCCTGTAATAATTTAAAGCCAACCCAAAATAACAAAAGAATTTTCATATCTATGGCGATGTTGGCCTAGAAAAGGAGCTCAACCACTCCTTTCTGGGATTGAAGCACGCTATGATTTGTTTTATTATTTTAAGTTGTGATACGGTGAACATTATATATTTCAACAAATTTTAAGTTGCGTAATGATATTCCTAGCAAATAATTTTCCATTGCAGCTTCAAAAAGGAAAGTAATAAAATCAATGTGGTCGTTCCTCGTAGTAGTTATGAAGCTGGATATCTATAATGTCTCGAGGTATATCTAGACAAATGTGAATTAATTTTATTGCGGGGACTGTAGATTTACTACATAAATATTTTATAAAAAAAATCAAAACTTTCAAATCCAAGCAACTATTAATAGGTCAAATCAGTAATAAAAGTACCTCAAGTCTTTAAGTAAACCTTTCATTTTAATTTTCTCTTTCATTGGTAATGGTATGACGTAAAACACGTGTTCTTTTGGAGATGTTCTGAAGTGGGCATGATCCTCTCATATATACAGTTGCAGTTACCAAGTATGTTGTCAGGACACGGATCGATCTACGAGGCAGCACGTGGAGTTTAAAACCAATTATATGTTTTACGTGCACCACGTCACTTGATTAAAGAGCTTCCGTTTTCTGCCGTATAGAATTAACTCTCGCAAATCACATCTAACGTAAAAATTTTCGAACACTTCTGAGACATTTCGCTTTCGAAGAAATTTACCGGGTGTCATCTCTCTCTCTCTCTCTCTCTCTCTCTCTCTCACTGTATATATATACACACACATACTAGTGACCCGGGTAGCACTAATTGTCTACAGCCAAAAATTTAAGTCTTTACATTGACATGCCGCACACTTCCAAGACCATTTATTTTATTATTATATATTAATTATTAGTATTAATTAATTATTGACTAATTTATTTATTATTTATTAAATAAAATTTGCAAAAAGCAAAAAAAATAATATTATGTTGGTCTGATTGCTACCAAACTTCACATTTTCACCCGCTGGGCTAATCTGAAAATTGCCTGAAAATTTTTCAGCCGTTTTGGAGTCCATATGGAATTTACATACACACATTGTTTATGGATGTGTGTGTGTGTGTGAATTTGAGATAACGCGTAATAATTCTCTTCGAATGTGAAATGTCTTAGTTACACACAATATTTTATATATATATATATATATATATATATATATATATATATATAACTTTGTAATATAAGTACTATGTGATTTCACGAAATTATAACGCATTCCTATTTATAATTCAGGTAGGCTAACGTAATATTTACGTCGCTTCATGTGAAGCTATTGCACGAAATCCGGTGATGGATATAGCATTTCGTAAATTAACACACGTGTATACATCAGCTGTATTGGCACCTATCACACGCAAACCAAGTTGTGTGCGAAATGTTTGTAATTGGCGTTTGGCCTTCAAATTATGTCTAGAGCGGAGTAAAATAATTCAGTGAGAGAAACAGACACACCGGTCTGGCGCACGGAATTTGCCAGATTGAGATTATTGTAACATAAGCCGTGAGCAAGAAGACATAATTTCATCACCCAACTTGATTTGTCATGCTCAGTAAACAATGCAGAAATAGCTGCATTTTTAAAAACAAAAACCAACCTCTGTTGTTTCGATAATTTTTGTCTTGATCTAAAAAATCCTTCGGAACAACATCAATATATATATATATATATATATATATATATATATATAGAGAGAGAGAGAGAGAGAGAGAGAGAGAGAGAGAGAGAAAGAGAGCTTGTGAAAGAGTAACTTCTCTTCAGTATTATTTTATCACATAAATTTAATGAAGGTATAAACTTTCGGAAGGTTTGCTGTTACAAACATACTACTAAAACGTTATGAAGCCAGTCGTACAATACAGCATATTACGTTTTATTACAGACTACAATGAATGCCATCTAATAGATGGTTTTTATATTTTAGGCTTATGCCGTCATGAACCATTTCTAGTAAATGCAACAACATTTTGTGCAACAATACAATTATATTAATAAAACCAAAAGTTACGAGAATAAATTATAAGTCAATTTTCCTCAAGGTGGGTGCAATTTAACACTGAAGGTTAAAATATATGAATATTGAATGATAATATTAATTAACACATATGATAAACGAAACATAAAAATAAGTCAGCTCACTAAGCAACAAAACCGAACCCAGTTTAATAAATTATGAAGAAAAATGTCTTTCTCTCATACAGATAAATATAACATGGCCGCAGATTTCAAAGTATTACCGAAGGATGACGAAATACAGAAAATTCCAGTCAACTAACTAGAATTTGTGTACCGAAGTTAATGTACTTCGGCAAAGTATTTCCCCAAATATGTCATACTGCCCAAAATATGACATGGTCGCATTATATAAATATGAACACGTTATTAACGAAGTACAGAAAAGTCAAGTCAGATTAGGCTACGTAGTATATGTGTTCCAAGTTTGACGAAATCTCCTAATAAATGTCTTAATATATATGGCTTATTATTAAAAAATGCATAAACGGCTACAACTGTGAAATATTATGGTAAAATATAAAGATGGCCACCGTTTTAAAAATATGAACACAGAATGGACGAAATACACAAACTTCAAGTCAGCTTTGTATGCAGTATATGTGTACCAAGTTTGATGTAATACTGAAAAATATTTCCGAAGCTCTGTAATACTATGCTAAAACTATAAAAATTGCCGCCATTTTGAAAATATAAACACAGGATCACGGTCTAATACGCACAGGTCTGGACACTCCTCTGCTGTTCAATGTTTTATCTTTGACCCCCTTATGACTAAACGAAACTACTGGCGCCACTATCGCAGTGGTGTTGTTGTAAAGATAAGTTCGTTATTTTAATCAAAACTCACGTATTAAAACATATTCTGGTTAAACTTAAGTAAAATTCTAATATATGTACTTTAAATATATAATTCATTTAATGTTGGAATAATAATTACTAGCATGAGTATGCTAGTGGCGCCACCAGTTTTCATTCATTTCTACTGATAGTATGGGAACTAAAATCAGTCATAAAGGGGTCAATATTTTATAGCAGTATCCAGACCTGAACTTCTAAGGCCATGCACAGGATGAACGAAATACATGAAAGTCAAGTCAGCATTGTATGCAGTATAAGTGTATCAAGTATGATAAAGTTCTGAATAATATTTCCCAAGATATGTAATACTATGCTAAAAAATAAATAAATAGCCACCATTTTGAAAATATTAACACAGTAAACGAAATACGCAAGAGCCAAGTCAGCTTTGTGTGTAGTATATGTGTACCAAGCTTGATGAAATTCTTTAAAATACTTTCTAAGACATGAAATATACAGTGCTTAGAGACACTGGTAAATCGCGGGAAAAGTTGATTGTTTGCTAGTCTCCAACATGCCATGTATAACACTGAAGGTTTTGTATCGACATTGACTGTAGTTTATTTGAAGCACTGTGTCCCAATTAGATCTGAACAGTTTTAACACAGAACGTGTGTGATTTGCCAGAAAACTGTTTGCACGTGTCACTATTGAGATACTACAGTCTATTCGAGACTATGAAAAATATTTTCGCGATTTTCCAGTGTCTCTAACTGTGCTAAAAATATATGTCAGTCATTTTGAAAACATGAACACAGGATGAACTAATACACAAAAGTAAAATCAACTTTGTATGTAGTATATATGTGTACCAAGTTTGATGAAATTCTAAAGTACGGTTCCCCAGTTACCTAGCTTGATGTAAAAATGTTTAAATGATTGCTAAGTACTATGTATGTGTACAAAGTTTGATAAAATTTTATCCACTGGTTCAAAAGTATTTGGGAGGGGGGGGATACACATGCATGGACACACAGACTTATACACACACACACAGACACACAGATTTAAAGGTGATCTCATATGCCTACCTTCTGACATAAATATACACTTTTCTAGTTATATTTACAACCTGCAGTATGTGTTTCGAGTACAGTATATTTTTAATGTAAAATAATGCGTTTTAGCGTTTAATATCTCTATCACGAATAATATGACCCAAGACCAAATTATTAATTACACTACTTTAACAAGTAGATACAGTAAAATCCTGCATAGACGGTTGCTGTTGGGCTGAACTAAATGGCAATTATTAATTAGGAAACTTCTAAAAACGTTAAGTTACGCGTGTCTTTATAGACATGATGCAAGATTATTTAATTTGGGGAGATTCTAAAGACAGTTTCACTGTGCATGTACACAGATATTTTTTTAAGTATTTGCTTCTCAATTCAAAATAGTTCTTAACATAACACACAAATTACTATTTACATTTACACCTGCGTTGTTCTGCTTCTGTAATGATTTAAAGTTTCAGCTGAAATTTACATTTAAACTAACAATTGCAGTGACGTGATAATTTTGTCTCTAATTAAAAACTATAAAATGTGTAAGTTTAATTTATTTCAACGAGTTATATATTTCAGTGCGTTAGAAAAACACTTTTTACTTCAGAAATGTTTATGAAAGTATGCACTGAACGAAAAGTTTAATTATAGCAATAAGCAGTTTTTTCCTTACTTCACAATATAAAAATAAGTCTTGAATGTCTCATGTTTCTTACACAGGAAAGTTTCCAAACCGGAGAACTGGTTTATTAATTTTCTTCAACAAGCAATACTTGTGTTTGCTCTACGACAAAGTTTTCACGATGCTACGGCTTCAGCGTTAATTAATGTTGAAGCCTTGCAGACAGCTTAACTTTCCTTTTTGTTTCAGTTTGTTGGATATACGTCATCCTTTGCATGTTTAACATTTCAAGGCAATGAATGGTTTTCGAGTACGTATTGTTTAGTTAATTATCTATTCAATCTCTATTTTCTACGCTTCTCGCAGTTTGATAAATGAGATTTAAAAAAAAATGTTGAAGTAACGCAACTTACAAACGAGACAAAAAAGTACAAGATTAAAAAGAACAAAGTGAAAGAATGGCGAAAAATAATACAATTCAAACGTTGGCATGTAAAAGATCATTAAAATAATAAAAAAAAAAAATAATTATTCCGTATTTTAAACGGTCGGCAAATGTATTCAGGGAAAAAAACTCTACTTTTGTATAGTCTACCGCTTAAGAGAAGCATCGTACAAAAACTTCAATGCAACTCTCTACTTTTTATACTAATAAACATTGAATCATGAAAAAATAATTCAGTTTCACTTACTGGTCACTAAAATTATTTCCAGCGTAGTATTTAGTAAGATGAAAACAATCTTACCATTCCTGAAAAAAAATTATTGACTCGTAAAACAAGTAATCAATTTTGTAGTCTGACAGATTATATCCGACTGAATCGATTTTAGCAAAATTATTTTAGTTTAATTTATTTTAAGGGCACGACAACTGTAATCTGTTGAAAGGCGTAGAGTTATGAAATGCCGCTTAATGCAAGTTAACTACCTCAAAAACCAGACAAGTTCGTAAAATTTATTCAGAACTACACGTGAAAATTTTATTTGCATGTGTCATATTCGCAACTGCAATTTGAAGGTTAAAATGACGAACATTAATAAACCTACGATACTTAAGTTTTGTTCATATTCCAGCACACCAGTTTTTTTAGTATTCCTGTAAAACTGGATGTAGTGGTCATGCGCTGTTTTGAAAGCTTGCTCCTTGATTGTACTTTGTTCAAATGATCTGAGCCTCACACCACAGATTCCTAGCGGGTTCGTTATCGACTTTCGCATGTGTGAAACTTTGCATTCTACTAGTGGGTTTTCTCGGTGTTTTATTCCGATTCCTCCAGATCTTTAATGCAGTTGTTGTCTTTTCACACTAGGACATTTAAGATCGTCACCAGTTAACATTCAAAACATCCCACAGGACTCTTGAGAATCACTGGTGTCGGAGACTGCCAGCATTGCCAATCTTTGATACACGTTTCAAGTGTCCATTATCAGTGTCCCAGTGCGAAAGCTCTTATATAAACCTGTGTAACTTCAGCAGTGGCCGGCCCAGGCACAATGACCCACTTAGTCCCATGTGGCCGGGCTAGAACACCGCCTGGACGCAGTGACCCACCAAAACACTGCAGTATCCCAGTGTGAAAGCTCCAATTGAATGATGGTGTTATGCAGAAAGTACAGGAAGTATCCAAGTCACAAACGTAAAGGACAGACAAAAACACGCTCATAGATTACTATACATTAAAGTTTTAATGGCCAAGCAACCAAAGTCAAACCGACGTAGTGTATTTGAAAATAAGATATTTTAAATACCAAAATGACAAACAACATTTAAGTAACAACCGTTTGTGTTCTACTTCATCAAATGTGGGATGGTCTCTTTTTGCATAACACAATTCAATTTTTTAAAAAAAATTAATTTCTAAGTTGAGTCACATGCGATGGTCAGTGGTGACGTCACAAGTGTCCTGGTGTGAAAAGGCCCTTACTAAACTTGGTGGATGTTTAAGGCTGCTGTGTTTGCAACAAAGCATGATTGCACACTAATACAACACCTAGCATGTAGAAGCGTTGACGTCATTGTTACTCTGGGTTACTATTGACGTTTCCTTACTTCTACAAAGAAATCGTGTGCACGTTTCTGAGACGACATTGAAGCCAACCTTCCAACACCTGCCACCGTTCACACTCACATACACACACCCACACACGTCCCCACTCGCAGAAATTCGATGTAGGCCGTCGCCAGATCTCCTGGAGGAAGTATTCACAGAATTTCTCAGTAGATATTCTCTCTGTCCATCCTCGTGAATTGCTAAGTAGCTTCTAAAGCTTACTATGTCCGAAAAGTCTTATCTCAGATTTGTTTCTAAATGCCAATTCTTTTAAGCACCTGTTAGACCAATATCTGTTTTACACTGAACCACAAATATCTGTTTGGTGCAGCCAAAAAATTACCATAATTTTGAAACTCTTTGGTTAAAAATATGATAACTATTTATTTTTGACTGCACATAAGTTTCGATCTTATTCACGTGCAGAAATACACCAAGAAAGGGCAATAAGTCGGTCTGGCATACGAATTTGTTTTTCTAGAAATCATAAACCGTTAGGCAGACTTACGACATACTCTTCACAGCAACCTATTAACATGATGGCAGAATGAGATGTAGTGAGATAATTGTGGACAGAACACACCGGCTACTGAAGTGATATTTTTTATTTCCAAGGTGATATCTGTTATACCCCGGATAATAACGCGTGTAGTTATTTATACTCTTTCATCTTACTTTGTCCAACCAAATCTTAGAGAAGTTCAGCCAGAGATATTTAAAAATTTCTGATTATAGATACCCAAGATTTTCACGGAAAGTTTTATACATAACTTTGCTTCAATGCCTGACATGCACGTCTGTAAGTCAGTGTTTTGGGATTCTACCCATTAATATCAGACTTGTGGTGTAGAAGTAACCTGGTGCTGATTAGCACAATCAAGTAAGTGACGTCTGTACATAAATTCAAGCTGCCAACGACCACGAAGCAGAGCTGCAGATGTGTTCATAAGTCATTGAAATAAGGTACCGTAAACCGGGGTTACTTTGACCTAGCGGGGTAACTTTGACAACTCAAAATTTTGGTTTTTATGTTATTTATTGACGAAAGTTTCAAGCATTATCTATAAGGATAAAAGGAATTATTTAAATTACTCGGCTCTGATTATCTCTTTATTTACCAGAAAACCCAAAAACAAATATGTTAAATTGTCAAAGTAACCCCGAAAATGGTCAAAGTAACCCCGGTTTACGGTAGTGCAGAATCATTTGGAAAACCAAGGGTCACTACTTGTGAAGCGTTGAGTGGGATTTCTTTGCCCATTTTTCGGGTTAACATTATTCGACGTAATTTTTAGTTAAGTAAAAGTTTGCAACGTTTTAACGTGATGGAAATGTGGCCATCGAAATATTTTAAAGTAAAAAAAAATTGAGTGGACAGTATCATGGAATGTCCGTATGGAATTATATTAATCATTTGATGCAAAATTGCTTGAAAATAAATTTTTACTATACGGTGCATTTTAAATAATTTTATAAACATTCACTATCAGTTTTCTACTTATAAAAATTTACGTTAACGATATGTTTCGCTATTTTCCAAGCTTGGCGATACGTAGCCTATACACCTACCATTGGCGAAGCGTGGACGTGTTCCTAGGCAAGCAGTATGAGATCCGTCTTTACACTTTGAGCAGGCGACAGTTGTGTTGCTGAGACCTAGGTGTATCTTACATGCTATTGGCTGAGATGGTTACCTGCCTATACCAGTCAAATGGTTTCACACGCAACAGAGAGTTCTGTACAGTCACTGCTAATCACCGCTTGCCCTAGAACAATTCACGCTTTGCTACTGACACACTGGGATCTAAAAGAAAAACAAGATATTTTTTTCTCTGCCACGTGTTTTGATGTAGGAATGGGAAACTTGAGCAGAGAAGGGGAGGCTTTTCTCGGAGAGGGTGGGATTTGATGCTGTCTTCTCAGTAGCTGCACACGTTAGGAGACAATACCGGCCCAGGAAGAAAGTTGTCACGTGGGAGTAGCGCGGCCGTTATGCTCAACTTCGTATCGCTGCAGGAAGAAGCGCGAGGATGACATGCGGCAAAGTAGACAGCGACAACAATGCAGCTCCGTCGGTAGATAGGCCCTAAGGCGCCCGCATATTGGCCGTATGTTTGTGTCAGTGAGGCACAACGGCAAGGGCGATGTTGACCGGCTCATCTGGTGCGGTATCACCTCTACCGCAAGACACTGAAAAGGCGTGCGGTGGAATGGTAGATCACTCGCCTCACTGGCACTTTCAGTGGTCACCCCATCTTTTTATTGGTGAAAAATTTCAAGCAAAGTCCATTGTATGCTCCTAGAGTAGTTTTACACGAATCCCACGAGTATTATTTCAAATACAACACGTTGAAAAACCTGTTTTTAGCCATTTTAAATTGCTCAGCAATGAATTTTCTAATCGGCGAGATGCTGTGAAATAACTCTTCGGGCACCGTTTGGAGTGTAATTTCTTTACGTGCTTAGACACATTAGCCATATGTAGAACAGTGTCTTTAAAAAAAACGTATTTACGAGCACGCTGCAACGCATTTTAAACGTGTGGTACGCGGGGTCCTTAAGGGGGAGAGCAAGATGCTGAAATTTTATTTACCGATTATCTGAAATAACGCCTGTTTTAAAATAGTCTAGTAAATGGGGCAATGTTGAGGCACAGAAGATATTTTAGATGAATTTTTAAGATCGTAATAGCGCTACATGTTCATCTTAATATAATGAGTATGTAATCATTCTTGAAAGTCAACCACTAATTACCTTGCAATGATTCTGCGTGACAAATTAAAGAAAGATTCCAATCTTATTTCTGTCAAGCATTTTATCAAGTATGTATCCTATATCTTGTCAAAGAGAAAATGTTGACAATACAGCTTGAATAAATGTTACAAATCAAAACAAAACTTCAAGAAAATCATTTAACACTTGACCGTACGGACGGCGCCTACCTTGAGCAGTTTTGCCCGTCAAGAGACTTATAAGCGACGAGTCTTTAAGGGCGACCTTCAAGCTCATATCAAATGCCGTATCGCGACAACGAGCCAGGCCTGCAACATTCCCACAGATCCAATTTTTACAATGGGATTCTAAGCGGTGAACATTTAAGGCCACGGTTCACCTCGGTTTTAAACGTCTTTATTTATTTTCATATTTGTACCAGATATTCTTTTTCTTATTTTATACATAAATTGTCATTAAATCTTCCTCTTAAGAAATTTTTGAATCTCTCATTATTTCTGCGTAATGAGTCGTAAACGTCAAAATTTTCACTTTACGGTTTTATGTACGCCACTAAATACAAGTGACATACCAAACCGAAAAAATTCACAGTGTATAACAATGTTGTAGGCTGTGATTTGACATAGATGAAAACAAAAATTACATATTTTTGTATTTTTTAAAAATTGCTGAAATTTTTTAACTCCCATTTTGTAATTCAGTATTTTTTATTAAATACAAAAATATTCTAATTTTGTTTGTATATGTGTCAAATTATAGCCTGTAACATTGTTAAACACTGTGAACTTTTTCGGTTTGGTGTGTCAGTTGGATTTAGTGGCGCACATAAAACCGTAAAGTTGCGCTTACGACTTATTACGCAGAAACTATGAGAGATACAAAAATTTCTTAAGAGGAAGATTTAATCACAATTTATGTATATAATAATAACATCGGGTAAAAATATGAAAATTAATAAAGGCGTTGGAAACTGAGGTGAACCGAGCCATTAAATTCATCGGTGGCGGGTCGGTAGCAAAGTTCAGTGCATATATACATTCCGCACGCCAGCTCTGAGTTCTTGGCGGGTATGTGGTTTTCGCCCGTAAATATATAAATAACATAACGAGGCCCAATAGCATGTGACGCACATGCTAGCCGTAGCAACGTCGTAAGTTAAGACGTGTTTGATACTGTCTTACAGTAGCGTGCATCAAGTTTACTAAGACAAATGCATACACGCCAGGGGCTCACAGCTTGCGCGCGGACAGTATATTTTAATTTCACCTACATCCAGCACCAGCTAGTAGTACATTTGTAGCCGTTTTCAGCTATGTTACAGTAGGTGACTTAGATGCAGTGTTTTTTTAATTTTCATGGTGCCTTAATAACGAGGTTCTTTGTTGTGCGTTTTTCGTACGGCACAAAGGGCACACGTGGAATAGCATTGTAGAAAAAACCTATTTACAAATATACTGCAACATACTTGAAGCGCAGGGTAACGGCGCCCTTAATGTTCCCGCCGTGTAATGTTCGGAGCTTCGGTTCGTTAGATGTTAATTCGAGTACGTGAATTATGTCTTCTTAAGTATAGCTTGAATAAAAATTATTAATATTTTCTTGTCGAAAATGTTGAAAGTCTGTTTTTCTTCAGTTTTTTGTGAAAGTTCTGGTCAAAATCTACAAAGATAATAGGCGTATGACATCATTTTGGGTTAGGACTGTGCGTGACGCACGTACTTTGCCGCACTAAGCGCTAGGCAATTTTAAGCCTCGAATGCGCAGAATGCGTTCATCCAAGCGCTCGTCAAGAATTTTATAATGTATGTTTAATGAAATTCGTGAAGTTTATTTTAAATGTTACTTTACAGCCGATTTTATTTTATTTATTTTTTTAGTTGTGTCTGTGTGACACCGATGTGAATGACATTTTTTTTAATATGGCAATTTGTCCGCCTACGGATAGGTATCAAGTTACGGGTATTTGATTTCGATGTGGTGATGAAAGTTTGTACTGAAATTCAAAAGAGCCATTTTAAAATTTTAAAATAATTTTGTCATATGATTGAAAGGTAATCAATAATTATTATCCTCATAACATGTTCAGATAAGGAAGTTGAGTTTGAAATTTTTATTGTTCACGGGTTATTTGTTTTATACGGTATTCCTTCGATATCAGTTTTGTTTCCAATTGTTCTACCATGTTACAGTATATACTTTGTGAAAGGATGTTAAAAACACATTATTTCAATTTTCTAAGATGTTTTAATAAAGTGTTAATATACAAGTTTTGTCGACTGATATGAGTGCCAAAAGTGTTTTTTTAACATGTATTCAATCAAAAACGTTTATTTAACTGAAAAGGAAATGTATATGATATAGACTGTTTTTTAAAAGTAACTTACGATATAATATGCCGATTCGCCGCCAAGCAAACTGAAATGAAGTATTACACAACGAAATATATTAAATTTACTTCAAGTATATACATGCATAATTATCATAGATATATACATGCATACACACATACTTACTTTACTTGTATATGTCTTTATCTCTTAGGAGTGGTATAGTAAAAATAATTATTCAACAAATTTATTTTAATTTATCTATCCTCCTTTTTAATAAACAGCTTCTTATTTTCAGAAAAACGGGGACGAGGCTTACTGCTGCTTCAATACGGGAGTAATATTCGTAAATGTTTATGTTGCGAGAAAAGTAGAACGCCAGTCTGGGGTACTACAAAGTACAAAGAAACACAAAGAGTTTACCAACTGTTTCACTTTAAACTCATACGAGTCCGATCTAAATCTCCATAAGTTATCCACTCTAAAACAGGATAACTGGGAATTATGATATACTGTATAGCGTGGAAAATTTATTTCAAAAGAAGGAATACATTTTGTATGACCTGGATCCCGTATCTCTGTTTGTGATGCTCCGAGTTTTCGATATTATGTTGGTACGGAATTCCATAAAATACATTGAGGCACCTACAAAACATCACATCCGCATTATGAAACATTCCCCAACTACACTGTAAACCAATACCGGACAGCTTGTGCTGAAATTTATTACGCTTAGATTAACTCTGCCAATTCCACCAATTTTTTTTTTTTGCCACAAAAGAAATTAAATAGCTAAAATAAATACAGCAGTTAGCTGCAACACACAAAGAAGAGTAAATTTACGTCAAATGAAAAGTACAAACACTGATTTAATTCACTTACTTTCCCATCTGAAGCGACTTGTTATATTTCGCACAATTCTCTTAGCTATTACTAGAGAGCTGTTCGGTATAAGTCTCTATTGTATTTGTTTTACCTTCCCTTAATTAAGTTTACACGTTTTGTCTTAAGAAGGATTTACAACGATCCGTCCGACCGCTATCCATCAGTCGACCAAGTGACTTCAAGCTAATCAAGATTCTGGAATAATTATATTCGTACTTCCGTCGAAAGCTTGCCAATTTTTAACTTTTTTTACGAACGGACGTGTGAAATTAAAGCGTTCTAAATACGGAGACGATCGTTTTACGGGTTTTATTTTTAAAAGAAGGCTGTTATGTTTACAAAATTTTATTATTTTTGCTATATGGTGCTGTAAGTTAATTTTAAAATATGATAGAGGTAATTTTGACATTCGGGAAAAATTACTCAAGCCAAAATTATTATTTACATAATGCGTCTGCACATTCAGACATGAGTAATTTAATAAGTAAATAATTATGCATCTAAAATTTATTTGTTGTGAAGAACAGCAGTTTTGATTATTAGCAGCTACAGTTTAGTTTAAAATCTGTAAAAAAATATCAGTTTAAAGCAACCCTTTGTAACCCACAGATGTTTTCGGTGTGTACATTGGTACCATTGCAAATTAAAGAAATAACAACGGACGGATGACTCGTTATTGTATATCGCTAGCATTTCTGACGGAGGAACTGGCCAAAAAATTAGCGGTCGGACAGTTGACAGGTAGACAACGGATAGTTGTAAATACTGCCTTACTTGGAACTCGATCCCAGGACCTGCAAGACTGAATGCAGATAAATTGTCGAAAGGCCGACTAGGAAAAGGAAGTTGAAATCAATTCAGGGAATGAACTTCCGCAAAAGTGACGCATTTATATGCCACGATAAGTTTAGACAGCTAGACTATATGTTGCTTACAATGAGCGTTTAATTAAATAATTCACAAATGTTATTCAATAAATTATAGTTACATTGATACGGGAGGCAATATAAAGTAAACAAAGATCGATATTTGTTGTTGAAGTCCCTGAAAATCTAATTTTATCTGTAGACTTAATTACAAAATAATTTATATGATTAGTGATGAGGTGCATATATAATATCTTACACTGGCGTAATGCTTATAGACTAGTGAATAATAACATTAAATATTAAAAAAATTTAAATCGTCCAGATGGTAACGAAATAACTTGGTATTAGAGTATGTTATCCTACCAATGTACACAAACCTTAGAATTTCTCCAATATTTTAGTTGTTTTAAACGAACGGCTTGGTGTAACACTGTATTTCAGACATATTCTTCTATTATCACCAGAGACAATATATATTTTCTCTGAACTAGAGTTCACACCATAGATGTCTATAGAGTTCTAGCACTTCTGAACACAGGCCATTGAGGTACCAACAACAAGGGGTTTATTACTGTAGTTCTAAACTTCCAAGTCATCTTATCTAAGGCCAGACTGGTATTTGTCTTTAATGGTACTCATAAGTGATTGAGTCTGTTGACTCTAATGGACCACAAGCTAATCCATTGATCGACACACTTACGTCTTTATGTTGAAAAAACCTTGGTATGTTTAGAAAACTATAAGAGTTTTACGCCCTCGGGAAGAATGGAGGTGAGCAGCTTGCTAAGGCGTATCTGCCGCATACTTACGTTTGACCCAGTGGTACTGCTTGGGTTATAACAACGTGTAACGTGCAGGAGGAATTTTAATAGTAGTTTACAAATGTTAAACTGAAATAGTATTACTAATTAAAAATCTGCTTTTTTATGCACATCATCAAAACATATTCCACACATGTGTTTCTGCAGTTATATTTTACGATTCAATAATTAGATTTGGACATTCACAACTACCGCACTACGGCGTATAATATTTGTATAGTTATAATTCTAGACAATATGGTTTTCAAAAATTCTCTTTTTATCCCGAAATACTTATACGACAATATATGTACATCAACATGACTAACACTTCATGAACCAGTACATCGCTTCCGTCTGTAACTGCGTCGTCTGGAAACCAATTTTGACCATATAACTAGTTACTCAGAGATGTCAGTAAGTTTTAGCTGAACGCAATCAGAACAGGCAGATGATCACTATCCGATGGTAACAGTGGCAAAGCAGTGTTTGGCACAGACTATTTGATAATCTGAGCTGCCTGTGCAACCGATATACTGGTGTATGTAGGCATTGTCTCAGAAACAAATTTCACAATCGCAATATCTCAGTCACAGGCAAGTTCTCCACAGGTTACGTCCTGCAGATACGTTAGTACAACGTGCGTAGTGAGGTGAATGTGAGACGGTTTTGCGGCTCTTTAACAACATCCATCATTTATACTGCTTTATAAATCCTAAACGAGAGCAGATATCGAAAAACTGTTGCACAGTCTTGTTAAAACGAATGTTACACTTGCTAACTAATTTTCTCAAGGCAAAATACCCAATGATTTCATCTAATTATGCAACTAAGGAAATTCTCAGTAATGAAATAATTAGCCAAATTTATATCACTTTTATCTAGAAAAAATTGACTACATAATAAAACCAAGTTTTAACAAAACTGTGCAACGATTATACGAAATCTTCTCTCGTTTAGAAATAAAAAATTTACTATAGTGGAAGAAGTAGAAATGCCGGACCATGGCCTTAAGAGCCGATGAGGGAAAAGTGACGTGAAGGAACAACACAAAATCCATGGCCGAGTCAGGATTCGAACCCAGGACCTCTCGCACAGTATACCAGTGCCTAACCGACTAACGGAGGCTGACTACATACTTTGTGTGTGCAGTCGAATCTAACACCACTTTCCTTGAAATACGACCTTGTTTCGCCCCTGTAATATAGGATGACTTCGAGAATATATGTTTCTTGAAATATTCAACATATATTTAATAGCCGACGTGAGGTTTATATTTACATAAGAATGCAGTGGCTAATGTTGGCAGACCATTCGCCTCCCACCAGGGCGATCCGGGTTCGATTCCCGGGGGGGGGGTGGTCTCCGGATTTTTGCATGTGGGAATCGTGCTGGGTGATACTCCTGGTCGGCATGTTTTCTCGGGTGTCTTCCTCTTTCCTCCGCCTTCTCATTCCAGCGCTGACCAAAATTTCTGACTTTCACTTTCACACATAAAAAACGGCATTTATTTTCTGTTGACTGTTTTTCCCCAATAACATTGGCTAGGATTACGACTGAGGCTGCTTTATGATAGCATGCGAGATACACGTGAGAATACGGGTATATATGCCTATCACCATTTGGGTTCCACCTAGCACGCGGTTCAGCTGCGTTGCAGAGTGTCCGTAAATATGTTTTTTTTACGAAACTATTCCACATGTACCTATCGTATCGAAGTACGAAATTAAAATGTACTTCTGACAAGTAAGGAATGTCATTGTTAAAAACACCCCATTATTATTAAAGTTGCTCTTTCTGAGTCCTCCAACGTAGCTATAAATGGCGTTCAGACTCTCGCACTTCAAAATGTACTTACCGTATATATGTGAAACGCAGATACAAAGGTGCACTGAAATCTGTTACAGACTTACCATCAAAAAAAGTGTATGGTTACCTCTTCTGAATCCTGTAGTGAACATAGATATGTGGGAATCTATCACGCTAATTCAGCGCTTGGCTCTGGCGAAGCGGCGTTTGATGCGCGTTCCAAGGTCACCCTTATATTTCCGTCATGTGTGAGCCTTTAACGCACATATAGGCAGTGCCCTTAATTGCTTCGCCAATTTTAACAGCCAGGTAAATGTGTTACATCAATAAAATAATGTACATAAACCTGATTTATTGTTGAAGTTAACAATTTGAGAATGTAAATATCTCGTAAAATGTTAAGTACATACATGGTAAATGAGCCACGTGTCTAAGAGAACTCATCATTCTATTTACATAATTCTGTGATCACCAAGCAGAATATACTCGTGCAGGAATAATCTCCTCTAGTATCTACCACCGAGCGCAACTTAGCCCGCTGTAGGGTAGGCTTAACTCTGCCACAATGGCCGTACCAGAATGAGCGGCAAGAGGATATGCGGCTTCTTTTCACTAATATCTCACGGCAAAGAGGCTTAAAGCAGTACGACACATCTTGCTGCATCCACGTAATATCCCCTATCTCGTCTGTCAGAGAACTGGGCGAGGATCCTCAGATGTTTTGCAGCGTGGAACCTACTTTATTTTTTACTTCAAAAGCCCGGTTCAGGGTGCACAATGGCCGGTCGTGATCGACCAGGCAACTTCTTCATTGTGTTCTCCGGCGAGACGCCTACTTATCTGCTCCTCTTCTATAACAAAACTTTTACCCCCACTCCTCACCCCTGCCGTTTCCAAAGACTCTCAACCTCTTCTAACGGCTCATTTCCGTCCGTGGATAATAACCCAGCAACGCTGCGTCTTTCTTGACGTCAAACATAATTTTACAAAGTATTTTGTGCTCGAAGTTCTCTCGCGATGCATGTCAAACCCCTTGCAACGCAAAGTGTTTGTAAGCTCCGGTTGAGAGCAAGGTCGCTCATATGCTAGTGACTTAAAGTGGTTGCCAAGGGCGCCCATCTCACAGATTTTTAAGGGGGGCATGATCATAATATATGTTTATGTCAACAGGAACGGATATAGTGTATAAATTTGTAGCTACTGGCATACCGGTGTTTCGAAACATGAAACCGAGTAGATTCAGGGGCGTCATTTCAGGTTTTTCTAGGGGGGGGGGGCAAGATTTTGTTTTCTGGCGACAGTGACCATGTTGCATCTTTTTTTATTAACTAAGCATGTATAAATTAGATACTTTAATAATAAAACTTCAGTTTTATGTACTTAAGTTAGCATTATTTACATTAAAAAATACAAAAATGTGTTTATATACATAAAATTCTAAATCCAGGGGGGGGGGGGCATTTGCCCCACTCTGTAGCCCCAAATGACGCCCCTGCGTAGATTACGAAATTTATCAAGCTGCAAATAGGTTGTTATAAGTTTTATTAAAAACCAAAACTATACACATTATGGATCATCAGTTAAGGGGGCTCAGGTTCCTCCCTGCCCTCCCCCTTTATGTGTGCTCTTGAGGTTGCCGTGAAGGTCATGACTGTTTAAAATTGCGCTTGGCTGATGGTTTCCTTACATCGTAATACATAAATAGAGCTCAGATATGCACTTTTGCTTCGTGGCTATTGGCAGATAATATTTATGAAGCGAAGTAGTTCATTCGATTGTGCCAATGAGAATAAAGTAACTGCGACACCACACGTCTGTGATCAGTAGGTAGAACTACACGACGTTGAGAGCAAAAAACAGCCAATTACTGGCCGTGAAGCAGAGCTACAGATATACACATGAGGCATTGAAACAACATGTTGCATAATACTTTCAATCAAAAAATCACATACTCTGTATATAAATTCACATTATAATTCCAACTTATGTGACATACTAAACCTTCAAATTTTTTATTCGTTTATTTTAGTCTATTTTCTTTGACACACAAATAAAAATAATTAGTACTGACATCAAAATCTGACAGCTGTAAACAGTGTCAACGTTATGGATGTAATTTCGTAATTTCAATTACGAGTTGTCAAATCTGATACATACTGGACATAAATATTTAAATTCCGCAGGTAATATGCGACAGTATAGGCGTTATTAATTTGCCGTCAGAATGCAGCACGTGGTATTTAAAACAACAAGACGTAGTTCAGTGTAAGGAAGCGGTCGGTAACCGTCAGCCAAACGGCGGAAATGTATAATAAAACTGTGCATGTACTACTTGATGTGAAGAGATTTTGGTCAGAACACAAGATCTAGGTCTTTAGCACTGGTGAGAGATGACGTTATGTGAGTATGGAACGGCGCCGGAATGAAAGAGCGTAGGAAACGGGATATTCCCTAGAAAACCCGCCGACCTGCGGCATCGTCCGAAACGGTTCCTACATGTGAAAATCCGGAGAACGATCCCACCGGGAATCGAACCCGTATCGCCTTGGTGGGAGGCGAGTGCTCTAGCCACTTCGCAAACCGCGGACCAGGTACCTACTTGAGTACACGTAATAAAGACAGTATTCTGTATAAATTAGATTTTTAACTTAGTTTACTAAACAAACAAATGTTTTTCATTTCCCTATGATAAAACATATGCAACATTGTTGTATTAATTGTCATTTCGCAAGACAATGAACTAGAATTACATTTTCTGAATAAATGCGCACAACATTTGTTAAGCTTGCAAATGAATTAATTACAAACATTACTCTGTTGGTGATATTTCGTTAAGTCTTGTGTTCTTCACAACAGAATAATAGATATTACGATCTTATTTCAGCACTGTGATATTAGGTCGTCAGAAAGACAGTTACGTGTTAGGTAAGCTTGCATACCTCATGCTGTGATTATTTCAATCTCCAACTTACCTTTTCGATTGTTATCTAGGTGAAAAGAACTACTACTTTAGGCAATTCGCGGTAAAAGGAACAGTTTTCATTACTGTATTGCTAAGAGCAATCATCAAAAGGCGTATTTGGCTATGGCCTCATACGTTGAGTTTTGAATTCTTGAAATCAGCACATTTTGCTATTCACTGAAACTGCCGCGTAAGGAAAAGACGAAAAGTCACAAATCGGTTGAAACGGTAAATTTTATCAACACAAACTTTGTGACAACGAAAATTATTTGTATGGATATGAACCCCTGCAAAGTTTTATTGCGGCATAGAAATAGTTATTTTAAGTAAACAACAGTAGTAAAAAAACTGGCTTCACGATTTAAACAGTACTGTAGTTACGATTATGGTAAAGTTATTTGTAGCATTTTAAGACAAGCATTAAAATAAAATATTTTTTATAAAACAATGATATCAAACGTGGTTTTGATATTTAAAAAAAATAATTTTTTAAGGTAAAGTTAATAAAAGGTTTTTAAGATAAGCTTTACAACTAAAACGTCAACATATTAATTATTTGATACAAAGAAAGTAACACAGTTGAAAAAAAATTGAATAAAGAAAGTAGTGTAACATCAAATCCATATCTTCAAAACCTTTTCCTTGCTGTGAAGCAAGGGTTCTCTGCTACAAATTGTACAGCTTCAGGGAATTAGTTTCAAAGTTGTAAATAAAATTCTTGTATTGTGTACTACATAAATTTTTCGTGTAGCTTAAACCACAAACCAAGCTGGAAGTGGGCCAAGAAATTTGAAACATTTACACTAGGTACATGCAAGTGTGCTCTATTGATGCGAGCAAAAGAGACAAAAATTCGTTATTTTTCATAGCTTAGATGATTTCAAATGTAACTACTTATAGTTAAATAAGTAGAAACAGGAAAAATTCGCGGGTTCACTAGCCTCCAAGAATATACGTATACGCAAGCACAGCAGATGTTCATTGGCTGATAGCTGACACAGTGGTACCAACATTACTAGACCTGCATTTAGTTGGTATTTCATTATCAGCTCAGCGCCTTCCACGAGGTATCAATTAGGTCAAGGTTCAATTGTGATAGTAGCACGAACTTACAGTTGGTGGAATCCTAGCTTGTGCCCGAAATAAAACACGAATTTTTCCTGTCCATATAAATAAGGTAGGGTGGTCATACGAATATATTATTTGATGGCATTTGACGACAAGATTGACAGACCCCGATCCATTAACGTGTATGCTAGATTCCAAGAATATCTCTGTTCTCAAGAAGACAGCAGCTGCTTATTTACACGATGACATCATATGAATGGGACTGCATTTAGTTGTTTGTTTATTACAGGTCCAGTGCTCTCCAGGAAATTTAACATAAATCAAGGGTCAATTGCGAAAGTGACATGAACCGACAGTTGTTTGAATCCTAACAAGTGCTTAAGGAGGAGTGCTAGACAATTTGAATTAAATGTTATGGCTCAAAATCTGAAAATTTAATAAACTTGTCTAACCCTGCCCCTTAAAGGAAGCGAATATATTAGTATATTTAAGAGTCTGCGTGACCTCTTCTGTTGAATATATTAGTTTTTGTTTAACAAAAGAAGGATGTGACGAATAACCGGCAATGTATCTATATATAAACATCACATTTTGCTATTTAGTACTTATTATCGGATGAATTCGGTACTAACAGCTATTATGTATTTATAAATTGGTTAAGAGAGAAATTTTGTGAGAAATTTTAATTTGCTCAATTATTTCATAGTTGAGCTTTAATTTTTCGAATTCAATGAACGTAATGAAAGAAAAAGTAATTTGCTACGTCCCTATTAAAATATTTTTTGTTGGAAATTCCCGAAATTTTAATCAGGAAGGAATTAAGAAAAATTCATCATAGTAAGTGACACAGGTTCTGAAGGTGCACACTCGTGACGCAACGCTCGGCAACCGAGGCTTCCAGGAGCACATGGCTGCGCTGCAGGCTGCCTAACACCACGGCGCTGAGGCTAAGCTGACGCCTGACGAAGTTTGCCACGTGCAGGATCGATTGCTTAGCTGCTCGATGCCTGGAATTCCATTACAGTGACAACCTGCGTCATTAGCCTCCACCCAGCAGGCAGGGAGGGGGGATGTCTGCAAGGGGAGGAGGGAGATCTGTGTTTAATTATTCCTCGTCACACGCGTTCGTTATGAACTCTCGCTGTTCCGTGCAGGCGCCCGACGAATAAACCTCCGTAATTAACAGCTTTCCAAGCGGCGCGAGAGTTACTTTATTTTAGGAGCGGGTCACTGCATCGTATAAGAATAATCACATTCCTTCTGAAGAACTTGTCTATAAAACCCGAAGACGCCATTATGTAGTGGTTAGACAACTCGCCTCCCGAAGTTCTGATTTGAACTCGATTTAATACTTGTTCGCTCGTAAGTTTTCTAAGTTAGAAAACTTGGTAAATTTTTTCGTTGTCCAGCAAGTTTTCTTGGGGTGCTTTTCTTTCTCAACTGACCTAACATTCTCCAGAAATTTCATACTTCCCTCAAGCTACCCTTAAGGGAGAGTATTAGACAATTTTGTTGTATTTTCAATTTTTTTCAGGCAACTCACAACATTTATTCAAATTGTATTATAAATTGTTTCTCTTCGACAAAGCATAGAAAATATTCTTGGTAAACTGCTTGACATTAATAATGTTTATGGAATTTTTTATTATTTATCCATGTAGAATATTCTTGAAAGTTAACCTATAATTAACTTGCAATGATTATACGCGACAAATTAATAAATATTATATTATTATTATTTATGTAAAGCAGTTTACCAAGAATATTTCCTATGCTTTGTCAAATAGAAATTTTTATAACACAATTTGAATAAATGTTGCGGCTGAATAAACTTAAAAATACAATAAAAATGGTCTAACACTCTCCCTTAAAGCTATGCATGGTACAATGACAACAGAAAAGTTGTTTAGCTGCACGAGGTGCCTTGTAGAGTAGCTGCTTAGGTTACGTGTCCTGATAAGAAAGCTGGTATTTGCAGCTGCATTTATAAGGCGATTGTGAGGCGTTCAGAAGTACGCGCATAATTTTAGAACGCCCACTTTAAAACAAGTGTTTATTTAATGTCGTAAACAACAAGGAAAAATGCAAATAAAAGCTTTACTTCATTACTTGTGGTACTTAAATTACTGATACGAATAATCAATAGCTGCCTACAGTGAAAGGATGCCTTTTTTACGAAATGTTTCATTTTCGTGAAAAGAATTGTTTTATATTTATGTAAAAATAATAATTAGATAATTATCATCAATAACGTTCTGTAGCATCAAGACATTGCTAGTATCCATCTCTTTATAAATCATAAGGAAGAACCAAATTAGTTTCAACCATTTATTTAATCTAGCTGCCGTAAAACATTTCCAGAGAGCTTGCTTTACAAATAATTAAAACATAATTTATTCAACTTAAAATGTGTCGACAACTGAATTGAGTGAGGAGATTTTGGTCAGCGCTTAACATCGAGTTCTAAAGCCCTGGTGAGGGGTGACATAAGCTGAGTATGGAGTGCGCCGGATTGAAGGGGCGGGAGAAACGGGAGATCCCTGAGAATGTCCGCTGACCAGCGGCATCGTTCGGCACGATTCCCAAATGTGAAAATTCGGGGACCGACCTCGCCGGGAACCGAGCTCGGATCGCCTTGACGGGAGGCGAATCATCTGACTATTCGGCCACACCCCCAACTCCTCGACAACTGAAATGAGCACGGTATCAAAACTTTAAAAAAAGAATATGTGTCATGCATACGTCGCCTTAAGGTGGCCGCCTGCTAAGGTTACCGTATCGTGTTCAAAGAGCTCCGACGGATACACATTTGTTCGTAAACTACTCCACGTGTGTGAGTGATGTATGCTTAGGAATGCCTCTCAAGTAATTTAAAACGTTTGTATACCCATGCCATGTTCTCCGAGATTCTTCAATTATGATTTTGTCGGTGTCGAAAATAACGAAAGTGCGTGTTTAACTATTATGAAAATCTTGGTGCAGAAAGTGAAAAAAAAAAAAAAAGTGTTAGTGCAGACACCACACACAATAATTTCATATTACTCAATTAAATGCTGGTATAATCACTGAGCCTTGTAGAGTTGATCTTTGGGCGAACAAAACAGCACGCAGTTCAAAAACTCGCATTTAAATGGAATCTTCGCCTGTTTTTAAATGTCCGTGTTTGAAGAGTGGGAACACTGGGGCGATAAGAGCCGGAATACCGTGCTCGACGGGAAGCATATCGCCTCTATTCAAAGCACGTCAAACCAGCGTGGAAGTTTTTCGTTGCAGTCTGTTTTCTCTGGGACTTTAAGCAATGACTCTGAAATTTTATTTTTGGTAGTATGAAGAAAAGGTCAACGTATGTCCTTCGCTTTGTACTTTACGAATTCGAGTGGTATTTTCGGAGTTATGAGTTATGGCCGTCTAAAAAAAGCCGTTTTTAGCCATTTTGAGAGGCCCGTAAATAATGTTTCTAACAAGCGTGCTGACTTAAAAAAAAAAGTAGAAGCGTAGCTTAGTGTGTGTGTTCTTTCCATAGATAAGTATAACATGATTATGTTTTTTTCTTTATTTTTTATTTTTTTAATTTCCATATATACATTACAGCACTTTACATAAATGCGTGTTATATAATGGAATACATCACACCCACATAAGCAAAGCATGTGTGTGAATGCAGCTAGACACATAATTTTCTATAGCTGCGATAATTTATGAAAGAAAACTTGTCATTGTATTAAAATAATTTGAGAAAAAAATTTGAATGCTGCATAAATTAAAAAAAAAATAATTTTTGAGGGATACAGATAGTACTTAACAATTTAAAAAAATATAAAATGTAATGATAATTAACTACTACTTAAAAATAAAGACAACTCATCATCAGTTAAACGGTTTCGCGAAGATAACTACACACATGAACCGCTACAACTCCGTTCATGCGCCAGGCGAGGACTCCTCTTAAGGCAAGTATGAAGTGTTACGGTTTTTTCTTAGCGCTAGACACGTCTAGGTCTGAAACGAACAAAACATTATCGCTAAAGTTGGATATATTTTAGGCATTCGAAACCTAGTGGCGCTTGAGTAGTAAGTGTGACACAAACGATCGTGTAATTGGTCTTCTAGCACCTGCAGCTCGCATCTGTCAGGCGTTCGTGTCGTAGTTCCATTACGTAATAAAAGCAAGGTCGGATTCAGGCGGGGGCCATAGGGACAGTTTCCCCTCCCGAGATTGTTCCAAAATATGTCAAAACCAATAAATACCAAGTAAACTATAGAATAAAGTTTACCTAAACGATTTTATGTTGCAGCAGTGCGTAAGCAGAAGCATAAAAATGTGCCTAATTTTTATTGTATCAGCATAAAAGATTTTTACTTTTAAAACAAAATTTTCCTTTAAAATGTTATTTTCAATTCTTTTAGTTCGTAAACTCCTTAAATAGCACCATTTCGCTCCCCCTTCGTTTTTGGCTTGGGGCGTGGTTATGTCAATATTTAAGGCAAGGTCCCTTCCAAAATCAACAGATAGATTACTCTCTTGAATAAAAGGAAGTTAAAAACATCCTGTGCTGCGTGTCTGGGGTTCAAATTTTCTGCAACAGATTTTCCCGGTTTAGAAAAAATATTTCGTCTTCGCCAATTGCTAGGGCCACGATTTTGTCGCGAAAATATTTTTGCCCCACTTTGTTTCAGTGACTCACGTGCACATCGGCAGTTCTGTTTCAAGGTTATTGGCAGCGTGTCTTTGTTCAGACACGTTTCTCATTTTACTGCACCAATCAGAATAAGATTAATTATTGTGACTACGTACGTCTATTTCCCAAGGCCAGTGAGAGTAAAAATCATCCAACCACAGACGATGTAGCAGAGCTGCAGGTGTGCACATGACGCATCGAAACCAAATGTTGCAAAAATCGTTTCGCCATAAAATCGCGGCTCTACCAAATGAATATCAGTAACATAGTTTGCAGGCCTTAACACCCTCCAACCCCAAAACATTCTTAAGTTATAATTTCCATCAGACGAAACGAGAAAATTATTATATGACAGTTATGTGAATTAAGCTCTGTTCTCTGTGTTGTGTCCTGGGTAGACAATACCCTTAAGCGCACAAGTACCTTGATTGACTGCATCTAGAAAATGTTGCTATATGGTCTGTTCTATCTTACATAAAAAGTTAACAACATAGTTCAGCTTAGGGAGATCGTTTTGTAAAGTAAAAAAAAATATGCTTGCACACAAGATTTAACCAGCAGAAAATAATATTAAAAATAAAATTGTTAATATGCCAAGATTTAAAAAGAGACTAAGAAGAGTAATAATTTTCCCATGGAAATATTTGCATGATTTATTAAAAAAAAAAAAAAAAAAAGTGAGGCGCATGCAATACTGCTCGACAAACGTAAGTATATAAACCGAGCAGGGGATGTAAGAGCGCTAGTGTTTCGAAGTCGTCGTGTGAAAGCAGTGGAGGGGAATGTCTTGGGCTCTCCCTCCAAGTACACTCCATTCATATTGTAAGCGACCATCTGTAGTAGGTCTAATAGGCCTGTGCAACCTATGAAATAAAGGTTGGCCAACAACTAAATACTTGTTGCCACTTTACAGTTGACGAGACTATATGCACTTCTTGTCATGACGGCCAGGCCACTTGCTCGCTATTGGCTGGGATAATGTAGTTGGTCGAAGGAGAGTAGGAGGGAGAGATATGTCAGAGAGAGGGGAACGGCTGTAGTTAACATATTTTCCGAGGACACACTTAGGTTTGTCGAGTAGTATGTACTAGTAGGGAGTGTGGACGGTACTGTAGCTCTTGTTGAGAAAACTAACACTATAGTTCATATTATTTGCATTGCAATAACATTGTGATTTATGTGAAGTATTCACGCACCAATTATCTATTGCATGCACCCAAAATGTATCGTCTTAAACCTTATCAGTAGAGACAGGAAATTTCACGAAAAAATGTTTGCAGCACTTTGTTTCAGTGCCTTACGAGCGCACCTGCATCTCTGCTTCGTGGCCAGTGGTTGGATGTTTTAACCCCCAGCGTGTGGAGGTTAAACCCGCAAATCACAGACGTGACGTGCGTCAGTTGTCCGTGTACTGATTGAAACCGTCAAATGAATAACAACACTGCACAAAAACACTCTGCCAATAGCCATGAAGTTGAACTGCAGGTGTGCACGTATGGCACTGAAACAAAATGGGGCAAAAATCTTATCACCAAAAATTCCTGTCCCTACGTATAAGTATTTTCACAGGATAATTTTTTAATATAATTTTAAGCCCGTTTTTAAAATGCGATGTATTAAAAAGAAATCGTAATCATAATTTCCTAATAATATTAAAAAAGATTATTATAATTTAAAATCCAAGCTTCTGGTCTTTCGAGCCAATCATACAATCTGTTATACGTGTTAGTGAGGCACACTTTCACATGTAAATGTTTATCTTGCGTGCGTGGTTTGTGGAAGAGTATGTTCGTGGCCCGACATATTTGATAACACCGACCTAAATATTGACGTCGTATTTTTATACTAAAATACTTCCCACTGCCTATTTGTGCGCGTCAGAATCCTGCTCACGACTACTGGCTATAAATAACTTTGCCTGCCTCGCGCGATAGACGTGCATGCAGCATCGATCCGGCGGGCGCATTTGGCGGTAAAAGCTTTCCTAATGCACGGCAGCCAAGTGACGTCACGAAACTGGATAACACCTCACGTGACACCTAGCTTCACTGCTTAATGGCGTAACACGGTAGCTCAGATCGTATCGGCGAGCCTTTGATGACAGGCCTGTCATCGAGAAATTTACGTACCCGGAAGTGTAGTTCGTCCACGGAAATATCCCTTCAATATAACACACACAACTTAATTTTAGGAAAATTCCATACACCTCACGCTGCGAAAAAAACAAAATGCTATAACTGGGTACAGGTCACTTTAGTACTTTTGCTTATGTGTATATATTGGGCAAGTCGAGGGTTCATTTGTCACATTCAAAATATATCCATGTGTTTTCCTGAAAAATTCCTCTGATCCTTTAAGTTAACGTTTAATACTTTGTTTACTGAACGACGCAAATACTAATATTTTGAATGGCACAAAATTATCCCCAGAGTCAAAGATTCTCTGGCATACTGCCTACACACACACACACACACACGCATACACACACACACATACACACACACACACACACATACACACACACAAGGGCGTAACTGTCAAACATGCTCCTCTACATAAGCTGATCGGTCTTGAATTTTCCCAAGTCTTCTTGTGACGGTTTTCTTTAAATCAGTCTGATGTTTTACTAAGGGTAATCAATTCTTATACAACATAGGAGCACAACAGACCCCTCATCACCATCAAAATTCCATATTGTGTAATAGATTTCATGTTTTTTTTTTATCATTATAGCCATTACCTAAATAAGACAAATATGGTACAGAAGAAATGAAGTACACGAATATGCTAGAGCAAAAATATTTCAAAATATACTATGATTGCTTATTAGGTAGTAACAAGGTAGAAGGATAGGCCACTATTTTTTCTATATTAAATGCAGATCCAGAACTATTTACAAAATCTCATTGTGGTCACTTCAGAGATTAGTTAGTATTAGTGAGTTGTTCATATATTATTTCAAAAATGCGTGAAATTCACAATTTTTTTTATGTTGTGTGCCATTTCGACAGCCAAGAAAATTTTACAACTGAAATTTCGTAACTTCCTCTAAATTACGTTTTAAATAAATTAGTATCTGGGAAATTCGTTAAGGAGAAAATTAAACTAATTGCCTACATTTTACTTGCGCGTAACATTAATTGATAAGATATGTAAAAATTTTTACTCATTTTAGTATCTCAATGTTGTAATTTTATACTATTTCCTGACAATAATATAGTACCTTCTCTGTAGAGAATTTTGTGGGCTGCTTATCTTAAATATTTATATGAGTAAAACTGTTTTATTAATATATGAATGCATTTTAGATATTCAACAAATGCGGAACCTAATTTTTACATTAAGTTCTTAAAATGTTAACTAATATGAAAATCTTTTGCAACTGTTGTGCATGAAACACCAATTTCGTTATGCCCCTAACACGAGGAATAAACTTTAACGTTGTAATGTAAATACGTGATTTTATATAGCCCGTAAACCATCGCGTCATTTATATGTTAATGGTAAATACAATGAACAACAAAACCAAAAAATATAATATTCAAAATTTTACTATGTTAATGATTTATAAGTATTATAAAAATTATACCTTCTGATGTTTCAGTTCGAAATAAATAAGACCCAGTACATACATGTTATGCAATATTGTTTTTTCGATAATATACTTTTCGAACTAGAAACATTATTTTACAATGGCAAAGTATCGTTCAACATACTCTATGGCTTGGGCAACGTGAAATTGTTAAAAATTTCAGATTGTTATTTATTAAAATTACTAAAATTTTAATTTTTATATAATTGTAGTTGCCAGTTTTCAAATTTATGTTTGAAAAAATTAACAAAGTATTTTACCAAATAAAAGAATAAAGTAAAGATAACATATTCTGGGGAAATATTTGGGTTATTAACAATATAAATGTTTCTGCAGAAATAGTTTTTCCAACGATTCAATTATTGAAATATCTGAATCTTCAGCTCGAAACACATAATTGAAATAAATAAATAAGCCAAACGCATTTAGCAAATTTCATCAATAGAAGTTACAAATAAATTGTTTTTAATCGATAAAATGCATTTAACAGTTTTCATCAATAGAAGCATCAGATAAATAATTTTAATCGTTAAAAAATGTCAGCACTAAAATCAAAATCTTGTTGAGAGTTCACATCCATTCTGCTATGAGACAACTTCCCCGTAGGGCTACTGTGTAAAACATTGGAACGTCTCACGTGACATCAGGTAATTGCTGAAAATTATTAGCTTTCGGACTGTACCAGGGCAGCGAACATTTGCAGCAATTTTCAAACGTCACCTGTACTGGAAACAAGCTCTTCAACATCACATTTCGATGAAGTAACCTGATGTTTCGGCACAGAGATGTAAATTCCTTCATACTCACATGCGGAAATAATTACCTGCAAGTCAATATATTAATACGCCATATTAGGGCTTTACATTAATTCTAGAATGCTTAGTAGTGGTAAATTTTTCAAAGCATTCCTCCTTACGTTGTCTTTTAATAGCTAAAAAAATTATATTATTTACGAAATCAGACGTGTGGATATTTAAATGCATAAATACCTTCAAATAGTTTTAAGGTATGGTTTTACGGTGTAAGCAAAAGAAAACACTTTATGTATATTCCGGAAATTATATACATATATATGTGTGTGTGTGTGTCTACGTTGTCGCGTGTACATACATTATTTTTAGATTAAAAAAATATTTTTATATAATCCTCTTTTATCTAGGATGCTTTTTACACAATTTATTTATAGGTGGTTCACAATAAAGTGAACACTTTTGATACCATCTTGTATAGGACAATAATTTATAAACATTACTACATATTTTAACCTTTTACATAAAAATTTGAGTACCTTACAATGTTTATACTTCGAATGTTACTTAGGCTGCTTTTCCTACATTAAAAACCGGTAGAAAACTGTAAATTATTTGAAAGGAAAAAATAACTATAGTTTCAAAAGTGCTCACTTTATTCCGAACCACCTATACTATAAATCTAACTGCATAGGAAGTGCCTAAAGCTATGTCAGTAATCTGCTGTTGCTTCACATCTCGTAGTAAAGCAGTGTTTCTCGTAATACAAAACAAACTAATATGTAAAACTCAGAATATCACAATTAAGACAGCACAGACAATACTGGTACGAATACAATAATGGACGCAAGACAGGATAACAGCGACGACGTCACAGACAACATAGTAGACGACACAACGATGAAGACACAAAAGAACATAGTAGATTTCCAAAGGCCGACTTTTCACGATGTCATCAAGTGAAGTAAATGTGAAAACTGGAAAAAAAAATTGGACAGTATTTATAGCCTTCAGCTCTGTTCCTAGCACGACCAATTGTTGTCGAGCTCGCTCCTGATTGGCCACGCACATTTTAATGGGTCTTATAGTAAATTGTCACTTCGTAAATAATTTTGTTTATATTTTTGTTAAAGGTTTTTACATGGTTCTTAATTCAATGCTTTGCTGACTAAATAGGCCTACATTTGAGTTATTCACAATAAATGCTGATTATTTTTTTTATAGGGTGTGTGTGGCATTTTCCCAAAGTATTCTTTGACTATTTTCCCGCACATGTTCGGCCGGTTTGGATTTTTGTGTCTCGCCTTTTTGGGTGTTATTTTTATGTTCTTTAATACGCGTGGATAAGGGGCTGCCTGTTTCTCCTATGTATACACTTCCACACTCGCACTGTATTTGATAGAAACAGTCCCGAGTTTGTAGTTTTATAATTGCTGGATTCACCTTTGTAATGATATTTTTTTAATGTAGTCCTTGATTCTAAAGCAGTCTTTATGCTATACCTGTCGCCTAGCCATCTTATATTTTCTAAAAGGCCCCGGACATATGGATTTACTAAGGTTCCTGCAGGTAAGTTGAATTTTGTGGGTTAACGAGGTGTGCGGGATTTGTCATGTGTTTTTTAATTATAGTTACAGGGTAATCGTTCGATAGAAGTTCTTTTTCCAGGTGTTTATATTCAGAAGCTAGTGAATCTTTGTCGGAGCAAATATTTTCGGCTCTGATAGCTTAAGTGCGGATTATACCTGTTTTAGTGTTTGTCGAATGGTTGGAGTTAAAGTGGAAGTATTGGCCTGTGTGTGTAGGTTTTCTGCACACTTTTGTGGAAATTATATTGTCTTTCTTTGCTACTAATACATCTAGGAATGGAAGGCTCCCGTCAGTTTCAATCTCATACGTGATCTGAATCGATGGCCTGAGTGAATTGAGAAAATGAGCAAAATCATCTAGTTTGACAGTTCCATGTTGCCAGATCAGAAAAGTGTCGTCAACATAACGAAGCCAGACCTTAGGTGGAGTGTCGGTTTTACTTAATGCCTCTTGCTCGAAATTCTCCATGAAGCTATTACCATGAAGGGTGAAAGTGAGGAGCCCATTGCCATGTCATCTACTTGTTGGTAAAAATCATCCTTGAATTTAAATATGTTGTATCGACACAGAGTGTGATCAGTTCCATTAAGGATGGAAAAAGTGCTATAGTTCTTTCAATCAAAGTGATGTCAATTTTCAGAATTTCCTTTATAATAGTAAATGTCTCTGCTACAGGAACATTTGTAAACAGGCTTTGGACATCAAAGCTGACAAGGGCGTCACTGGGTGATATTTCTAAGGATTTCGCAATGGATATTAAATGACAAGAATCTTTAATGAAAGTAGGTGGACCAGCGAGTGGTTCAACAATTTTTAGCAGAAACTTATACGGGTTTTGGCATGGAGAGTTGCAGGAGCTGATTATAAGCCGTAATGGTATACCCGGTTTGTGAAATTTTGGTAGGCCATAAATGTGAGGTGGTTTGATTCTGTGTGGTGTTAGTGCTCGTCTTGTTTTTCTGGTATGTAGTTCTGATTATTTTTTAACGTCTGGTACACTTTTCGTTCAATACTGCCAGTCTGGTCTTGGTTTATATGCACGTACTTGTGCGATGTGAGGAGGTCATTGATTTTACTTTCATAATCTATTCTGTCCAATACGACAGTGGCGCGGCCTTTGTCTGCAGGAAGGATGACAATTTCAGCGTTGGACTTCAGTGTCTTAACAGCTTTGAGGTCGTCAGAAGCGATGTTGGGTTTCGGAGGTCCGACTGATGTGATAGCTGTTTGCACCGACCACCGGAGTCCACCCTGTTTTGCTACTGGCAGCTTGCAAACGAACTTTCGACTGATGAGACTGTGTCCAGAACAGGAATATGACGTGGTGTGATACTGGAATGCAGACCATTCTCTAAAACTGATTTTTTTGCTGTCTGAAAGAACTATTTTTGATGCATTGATACAGTGTTTGATTTCCTATTACTAGAAGATTTTTTACTTGTACTGAATCTGGGAGTTTAGCTGGTTTAGGTTTCTGGTTTTCTTTGTGCTTTTGTATATTTTTCTCGATCAGATTTGAGATAGATTTGTAAGTGCTGTTTACATGTTCAGATCTGAGCACTGACTGAATCTCTAGCTGATTTGACTGGCTTGGCTTCCGGGCTGGAGCCGCGTCTTCGTGGTTGCAGGAACCGACGTTTCGCCATACATTTCAGCAGGCATCATCAGGGTCTCACTTTAGACTGAAGGCCAGGACCCGCCGTTTCCTCATGTGCCATCCGAGGCCGTGCTGTCGCGAGACCGAAAGCCGAAGCTTCCATAACTCGCTGGGTGTTTGTAAAATCAAATGCACCCCGACAGTCTAGCTTCAAATGATTGGAACGGCAGCGGGGTGCGTGTAACTGTTTTAGCTGGGCTCCGGACCTGTATTAAAGACTGTGGAGGGAGGTTGTTGACATTAATAAAATTACGTGTTTGTGTAAACGGCGGGAGAGTTAAGCTCCCCTCCATCTAGGCTGGAGTGATGTAGTATCGTGATGTCTGTATAGTGAGGTGAGTGTTGTCAGCAAGTGGCTAGCTAAACTCGTGTAGTAGTAGTGCGTGAGTCCCTACGACCATGAGAGCCGCTCCAATCAATCCCAGCCTGCTAACTGAGGATCAGGCCTGACACTCCCATGGTTATTTCATCGTGTATTTGTTTGTGACGAGAGGAGAGAAAACCCTTAATATTTGTTAATGAGCGCTGAACTGTAAGATGTACATCGTCTCGACCTGAAACAGAGAACTATCAGTTCGAAGTGTCGTTAACATGTTCCCTTAATATACACAATGTCCCAATAATACTGTTTTTTAATTTTATTTTTTTTTTTCATTAACATATTTTTACAGATCAAATCACCTACTAGGAAAGTGAGCAGCTTGAAAAGCTTAGTCAATTAAAAAAAAAAGAGAAAAAACTTCCTGTTGGAAAGGAACAAATTATATTAAATCACAAATAGTAGGCCTACATCTAAGATTAAGCAAAAATTATGTAATTACTATCTAGATAGTGGTGTGTCGTGTCACTGTAGAGTAACAAAAGTTTTTTTTTTAATTTTGTATTTTTTGTTTTTATATTTTTTTGTATTTTTTTTATTTTTTGTTCAATTTTTTTTCTAAATATTTTAAATAAACTATATGTATGTACAGTACCCCTCTCCTCCCTGCCATGGACTGGTGTGCATGCCCTTGGCCTGGTTCGCGAGCGAGGCTGGGGCCGACCTCTTACTCACGTCCCTACACAATCAGCCCCTGACAGAGCTCCTCATGTGTTTGTGTCGTGTCTGTGTTGTATGATGTTACGTGTAGACTGTGCGGTGTGTGGTTTGAATGTGCACTGCGCTACTGGGTTGAAAATTTCGTTTAGCAGCCTTTGCGCCCTGACCGCCCGGCCAATCAGCGCCCAGCCCCCGCGCCTCGATTGGCCGGCCAGGCCATTGCACTACTGGCTTTCGTGGCTTCTTTGAACATCTCAACAGCCTACATGCCAAAATTAGCTTTACTATGGAGCTAGGGAAAGAAGGGAAACTACCTTTCCTAGATGTAATGACAAGGAAACCAGATGGCCGACTAGGACACAGTGTTTATCGCAAGCCGACACACACCGACAGATATCTCAATGCCAGTTCCCATCATCCACCATCACAAAAAAGAACTGTCATTTCAACATTGGTCCACCGAGCAAGCAAAATAAGTGAAGGCGACAATCTCCAGAAGGAACTAGACCACCTTACAGCAGCCCTACAGGCCGATGGCTACAAGAAAAGCCAGATAAAACAGGCAATAAACAGACAGCCAAGATTAAACGAAAAAGAAAATTTCAAGAATATTGCTGTTCTCCCATATGTACAAGGAGTATCCGACCGCATAAACAGACTGCTGAAGAAACACGAAATACACTCTATACAGAAGCCTTCAAGAATACTGGAAATTATTCTACCTTCAACGTAAGACAAGACTCCACCCGAACAACTTGCTGGAGTATACAAAGTTCCTTGTTCATGCGGCATAGTATATATTGGACAAACAGGAAGGAGGATAGCTACCAGGATTAAGGAACACATCTGTGACTACAAACATGACAACTATAGATCAGCAATAGCCGAGCATTCATCCATCACAAAACATGAAGTTGAATTCAACCAGTATCAGACCATAGCCAACATCACAAACTACAGAACAAGGACAGTACGAGAAGCCATAGAAATAATAAAACATCCTGGAAATATCAACAGAGAAGATGGATATAAACTCAGTAAAATCTTGACAACTATTCTTCAGAAATCAGAGTAAAAACACAATCGGTGCTGCTAAACCATCATTGGCAAGTACATCAGCCAATCAGGAGAGGTCAGCTGCGATTGGCTGTCAGGACAGCCAATGAGAACATGCCTCACTCCCATTGGCCGCCTCAGCGACCAATCACAGGCCAGGCCCCCTGGAACCCCTATATATAGCGGCCCTCTCTACTCCTGGCCTTCAGTCTACAGTGAGACCCTGATGATGCCTGCTAAAAAGTATGGCGAAACGTCGGTCCCTGCAACCACGAAGACGCGGCTCCAACCCGGAAGCCAAGCCAGTCAATTCGACAACGGCCGCGAAAGCCTGCAGAATTCTCTAGCTGAAGTTCTGATATTTCATTGTGCATCTGAGACATCTGGCAATGATGGAAAGGTATTCTTTCATTTAACAGGTTTTTGTTGGCTTCATCTGTTATTTTTTGAGCCTGCTTGCTGTTGACTGGACTCTTCATGGTAAGACCTTTAGGAATAACACCATTTCTACGGCATTTACAGAAAAATTTAAAGTTGTTAGAGCATTTAGAGAGAAGAATCATTTTCCTTTCCAGTTTTCAAACAGAAACGTGCATACCGGGTCCATACCGGGAATTGATAATGTCTTTGAATGTTTCTTGCAGTGGGACAGAATGACAAAGTGTATTATTCCGGACATATGCCACTGCAATATTATGTCGTCCCAGAAATCTTAGAAAGAGACTAAGAAAAACAAACAACGAAATACGAAAAATGAGAAAACAAGCCAAGTTCGCTGTAGATAACACATCCATAAACCAAAACAACAGGACATGAAAGATCCCATAAGGAATTAGTCATCAACAAATAAAGGGAAAAAATAATGAAAACAACAGAAATAAAAGTCGAAATACAAAACAAACTAATATGTAAAACTTAGGACATCACAATTAAGACAGCACAGACAATACTTGTACGAATACAATAATGGACACACGACAGGATAACAACGACAACGTCACAGACAACACACTTAACGACACAACAATGAAGACACAAAAGAACACAGTAGATTTCCAAAGGCCGACTTTTCACGACGTTTCGGGAGCTGACATCTGCTCCCGTCTTTAGGTGAAGTAAAAGTGAAAACTGGAAAAAATTGGACAGCTGACATGTCAAGAGATTTTAATAATGACTGCAGCTTCTGTTTGGTATTCCTATACATTTATGTCAGCCGTATTGCTTGGCAGGTATTTTGAAAGTTCATCAATATAGGGAAGCGAAGAGACTGTCCCTGTCGTTTTGAAAATGTAAGCACTTTTATTTTCCTTAAAGCGTCCGCCAGAAATATTTCTTGAAGGCATTGCGGCTTGCAAGGAAGTACTTTTTAAGAACCTTTCCCGGGTAAAGCCAGTGTCTTAGAATTTACAAAATGAAACACATCTTAAACTAAAGTGGTATGTCCTCTCTTTTAGAAAAACCACGTATTTAATAAAAATTATTTTAATAATCCACTCCCCATTGCTACATATTTTACACTAATGTAATTATATGGTGGGTGATTAGGGGCGTCTTCTGGCTGCGCAATTTCCCATGCCGAAGTCTGAGATACGCCAAAGCCGCAAGGGTGAGCCACGCACGCATACAGATAACATCACCATCCTTATGCGCAATGGACCAAACTGGCATCCAGTCTCTCTTTCGTCGGTTCGCCTCTTATAGCTTTTAGTTGTGAACCCACAATTTTATGACATACTTATAATTAACGGCACGATTATTTCGCGTATTGATTATAGGTCAGGCTGAATGCCAATAAGGTATACTTCACTACTCCGTCTGTGATTAGACGACACCTGACATATCTCTGACGACTGCAAGCCAGTGATAAATAAGGAAACAAGTCGTGGTGGAAACACGTGTTACGGTTAGAAGCCAATGTATATTTGACTTTAGCCAGTGTGTGTATACGACTGAGAAGTCAAGGCTGTTAATACGCGAAATAATCGTACCTGTACTTATAATTAAGGAAAAGAGTATTTCGTGAGTTCAATGACCTGCGTGCTAGAATCCATTATCCTATCCATACTAAACCACCGGCTATTCGTTCGTTGTCTGTTGTTCCAGCAAGTAGCAACTAATTGACCTCAGTATATACAGGACAATGGATTCTAGCATGCAGGTCATCGAACTCGCGAAATATTCCTTTTCCTACTTATAATAGACGTGCAAATTTACCGTTATTACTTTGCGACAAACTATAATTTACTGTCGTATACTCATCAATAAGCACTGTGTGACTTTATTGGAACCAGGCCTTTATACCTTTGTGTGATCGCATTTTATGTACAGTTAGGGACGGTTAATTTTCGCGAAAAGAATTTTACCCCACTTTTTTTTTCAGTACCTTACGTGCACTCCAGCCATTCTGCTTCTTGGTCAGTTATTGGATATTTCAACTGTCGCGAGCCTTGGTATTCTACCGACAAATCACAGACGTGTGGTGTCGCAGTAACCTTGTTCCTGTTGGCACAGTCAAATGAGACACGTCTGTGCAATAATACATTCTGCCAATAACCACGAAGCACAGCTTCATGTGTGTTCATAAGACATTGGAACAAACTGTTGCAGAATTCTTTCCACCGAAAATCATTGGCTCTATCGTTTTTTAAGCTCAGAACCTCCCTAACAACAGATAGGAGCTACAAACAAACTGCGCCACATAACGTCGAAATTAATCTTGAAATCTACTATTAAAAATTAAATATATATCTCCTGGGCTTATAGAGGTTATACACCACCACGTCGATAGAGCTGTAGAAATAAATTCCTGTGTAATATATTTCTCGCTGGTCGTACTTGCTTTTCGGATCGTTTGCCTTGAAAGTTCACAAACAAAGTTTTCTATTTAATTAAGTTACCTATTAAAATAAAAAAACCTTCATTAATTTTTAGGTACTTACGTAAGCATCAATCTGACGCGAATACCACATCAATAACTCTACTGGTTATATAAGTATCATCGGCTGATAGAAAAACAATTTACGTCTTTTCAACCTTTTCGGGGGTCAAATATTGAAAAGCTTAATTTCACACCTTAAATATTTGTTCAAGTATCTAAGTGAAGTGTAAATCACGACGATAGCTCGTTCAGTCGAAACAAAACTGATCATTCATTATAAATCACATATCACTCCTGTACAGTACTGAGAGTTCGAATTTTGAAAAATCTTAAAACTATTTTACGGCCAATTACGTACTCATCATCCAGAAGCCAAAATAAGGTGAACATATCTATGGGTTCGATATACATAGAAGATTTATCTCAAATACATTCCAGGTCTTTATATCCTCCTAGGAGACTGAATTTCATAATACCCTTGAATCACATTTTAGACTACTTAACCCGCTGGGTTCAAGATATATCGACGATTAATTTTAAAACACATTTCATTAATTTCACCTCCTTAGGTGGGGAATTCTGATAATTCCTGAAATTACTTTTCAGGTATCTGAGTAAGCATCAACCTCAAATCAAAATCTCATCCTTATATAAAAATCAATGAGATCGGTATATATAGACTGTGGATCGAAAACATATTTTACCCTTGTTTTAACCTCTTTGGGGCCGAATAGGGAAAATATATTTTAATAATATATGGGATAATTACATAAGCATGAATCTAAAGCAAAGAGCACTTTGATATCTCGATTGGTTCGATAGATTTGGAGGAATAATCGAAAACACATTCCACGTATTTTCGCCCCCTTAATTCAAGATTTTCGAAACGTCTTAGAGTCTTGTCATAGACATTTGTATACGTAACTAATAATACTAAAAATTACGACGGTAGTCAAATGCGTTTTAGTGATATAGACGATTCATAGAAATACATTTTGCCCCTTTTTACTGCTTGGGTGTCGAATTTCAAAAAATCTTAAAACTACCTTTTGAGTATTTTACGCAGGCAGCGATTTGAAGTGAATACCAACTGTCTAGCCCGGAGGGTTCGATATATATCGATAGTTAATCGGAAACACTTTATGTTATTTTCACCTCCTTAAATGTTGGATTTTGAAAAATTCTAAAATTGACTAATATGCATTTCATGTGTGTCCTATTAAAGTAAAAATCGCGGTGATAGAACGTTGGGTTCGAGCTCTATCGACGTTTATTCAGAAACACATTTCACCCTTTTCACCTGTTTATAGGTTGAATTTCGAAAAAACCTATTTTAGTTTTCGCTTGTGATCTAAGGGGAAACCGCACAAGAAAAAAATTCACGATTATAGATCCAGTTCTTTGGGCTGCAGTTTGATATGTCAGTCATTCAGTTCGTCAGTCAGTGAGTGTTCTCTTTTATATAGAAATATTGCTTGTTAGGCAGTAACAAGGGAGAATGATGAGCCTGTATTGTGTCTATATTAATTGCAGATTCAGAACTAAATATATAATTTCATTGTGGTCACTTCAGAGACTTGTATTAATAAGTTGTCCATACACAATTCATTATTTCAAAAACTCGTGAAATTCGCAATTTGTTTTTTATGTTGTGTGCCATTTCGATAGCCAACATATTTTAGAATTGGAATTTTATAACATCCAAATTATCTCTTAAATTTGTTAGTAACTAGGAAATGCGTTAAAGGAAATGTTAACTATTTGCCCACATATTAAATGTGTGTAACATAAATTGATAAGATACATACATAATATTTTACTTATTTTAGTATCTCAATGTTATAATTTTATATTATTTTCTAACAGTAATGTAATACCGTTTCTGTAGAGAATTTTTTGGGCTGCTGGTCTTAAATATTATTATGAGTAAAAAGTATTTATTAATACATGAATGCATTTTAGGTATTAACTGATACAAAATCTACATATTACTTAAATTCTTAAAATGTAAAATAATATGATAATATGAAAGGGTTTTGAAACTGTTGTGCACCAAAACGCCCTTTTAGTTATGCCCCTTACAAGAGTAATAAACTTTAAAACTTTAATGTAATTACGTGATTTTATATTGTCTTTAAACCCTCCCGTCATTTGTAAGATAATGATAAAAACAATGAACCACAAAACGTAAAGATAAAATATTCAAAATTTTACTAGGCTAATGATTTAGAAATTTTATAAAATTTATATATTATGTTTCTACTCGAAATAAATAAGACCTAGCATATATATGTAATGCAATATTATTTTGGATAGTATTCTCTTCGAACTAGAAACATTATTGTAAAATGGCAAAGTATAATTTAAAGTACTTTATGGTTTAGGCGATGTGAAATAGTTAAAAATTTCAGGTTATTGGTTTATTTAAATTACTAATATTTTAGTTTTTACATAATAGCAGTTGCCAGTTCTTAAATTCATTTTTGATAAAATAACCAACGTATTTTATCAAATAAAGGAATAAAGTAAACATACATATGTTCTATGAAAATTTTAACGATACCAAATTTTTTTCCACTCATTTCCGAAATTGTGAAACTTATAAAACCGTCTCTAAATTAAGGTTTTTATAATGTTGCTTGAACTCACTGTATTAAATTTGATTTTACTCGTTCCATTAACTCTCAAATAAATGTCACCTACCTGTGTGTTAGAGACTCAGAAATGACGGAGAAATAAGTGCGACCTTGAAGCGCGCAACAAATGCCGCATCGCCTCAACGAGCCAAGCGCTGAACTAGCATGAAAGGTTCACGCCGAACAGTTTTTACTATGGGACATCAAGCGACGGCCATATAATTTTATTACACAGAAATCTGTAGCAAAGTTCAATGCACGTCTATGCCTGAGTTTCACATACAATCAGTCAGTACAATTCGAAGTATGGCAGTCTGAAAAGGCCGTTTTTAGCTAGGTTGAAGGGCTTAGAACAGTGGTTTTATTGAGCATGGTGTGTTAATTATGTGATTACAACTTTGTTCCATGTGTGTTTTATTTTCGTACGTTGGCACAATGGGTGCAAGTGGAATAGTTTCGTGAGAAAAACCTGTTTATGAAAACACTGCGACGCATTTGAAGTACGAGGTAGACAACGTCCGTAATTTATTAATGTTAAGTTTACATTCTAAAAAGGCAAACTTACATTTATTTTATTTTATAATATTTCACGAACGATGAGAATTAAAAATGTTCTGATTGGTTAGCATTCGTTAAATAGTTCCTGATATTAATCAAATATTTTGAAAAGACAGGTCAATTAAATTTTCATGATGTAGCACAGCATGTAATACCCTTGTGTGTCATTCCAGTACGCATGTAGATCATATCCTATATAATAACCAAGTGTAAAATATTATTTCTATAAAATTACTAAAAGTTACGGACTCTTGTTTTTCACGAAAAGAATTTAGCCGGAGTTTGTTTCAGTGTTTTACGTGCACGTCTGTAATTCTGCTCCATTGTTATTGGCAGTTTGTTTATGTGAAGAGCCGTATCTCATTCGACTGAGCCAATCACAATAATGTTCCTGAAACACCATACGTATGTGATTTACTGGTAGATTCCCAAGGGACGTGAGAGTTAAAATATCCTGTCATTCGCCATAAAACATACCTGCAGATGTGCACGCGAGGCGCCGAAATAAAGTGGGACGAAATAATTTTCGTAAATAAAAAAACGGACGTCCCTATTTAGTCTCCTTTATACCTAAAATTTCGACTCAATCTACACTTTCGTTGTCAAACTCAGTTTCCTTGTAACTTCTGACATTCATGAACTATCCTGAAAAAAATGTCTTACCTTGTTTATTTTTTCTCATGCGTCATACTATCATTAGAGACACTGGAAAATCGCGGGAATAGTTGACTGTTTGCTAGGCTCCAACATGCTGTATATAACACTGAATGTTTTGTATCAACATTGGCTATGGTTTATTTCTAGCATTGTTTCTCTCTGCAACAGGCCCAGTTAGAACTGTACAGCTTGGACACACAGCGTGTGTGACTCGCCACAAAACTATTCACACGTGTCACAGTTAATATACTACAGTTTATTGGAGACTATCTTAAACATTTTCGCGATTTTCCAGTGTCTCTAACTATCATTAGAGACGATGGTTTTTCGCGAGAAAACTTCACTGTTTTCTGGATTACAACACACGTTCAGCACGTCAGAAATGTTCTGGCTTTAGCTTGTACTTGAAGCTGTTACCCTATTTGAATCAGCCAATAAGAATACCGATATTGTAATATTTGATTTCTGTAATTGGTCTGCAGACAGGTAAGTTGTGTCCGAAGTATATCACAGATTCATTTATGTTGCAAGAAACGACAATGTTTTCAAGGGTATATTGGCACAAAAATGTTCGTGATACACCATCATCTCTAACTACCAGTGCTTAAAGGCCTAGGATTTTTAGTGAAAGTAATTTTATACCAACTTGTTGCGATGTCGTAAATGTGAATCCACAAATCACCTGTGTGATAATTCTGCAGTGCGCATTTGCGCAGAGTTCTCTCTCTTTTGACAGTACCAATCAGAAAATCTTACTACGACATCACAGGTGACTTGCAAGTTGAACCCGAAGGCTCTTAAAAGAGTTAACATCGTGCATTAACTAACCAAAAAACAGATGTGCACGTAAAGTACTGATATACATTTGTGTGAATTTCTTTTCACCAAAAATCATTAGCTTTAGCAATGAACTTCGCAGATGGATTATTATAAATTTCATCATTTTTACGCCAGAGCTTTGCAAGTTAATTGTTTGTTGGAACTGGCTTAGGTTCACAATACATAGAACCTTCGTCTTTTGTTGGTGTTGTACACAATGGTAGAGTAGAAGTAAGTGTAATTCACCGATGATTATTCACGTCTTACGAAACATGCGAAGCAGCAGTCGTGTATGATGTGTGAGGTATATAGAGGTAGAAATGGCAAATGGTTTTCTGATAACTGTTGCATTTTTCTTGCAAGTATTAATGTTTTTTTTATTCTGCCCATTTAAAATTCTCATCACATTTACAGCAAAAACACATTATTTATAAATAAATATCGTATGGGGAGGGTACCCGAGGACAGGGCATCGCACCCCGAGTGCAGATTTTTGACTGGGTGCCCGTAAGCATCTGCATATCCTGATATATGGCATGAACTGAAACCTTACAATGGAGAAGTGTCGGAATGAGAAAAGCGGGAAAACGGGAAATCCCCGAGAAAACCAGCCAGCCAGTGGCAATACCCGCCACATTTCCCACACGCGAAAAATCCGGGCTGAATCCGCTAGGGATCGAACCCTGTTCGCTATGGCGGGAGTCGAGTGATCTAACCACGCGTACACCGTGCATCATTTATGAAGAGCACTTCTTGCAGTCAAACTCCTCAGACAAAGTATTACAGCCAAAAGTGATGACTATTGCAGTATTGGAAAATTGGGGATACTGGCTGATATTTCTTCTCTGTTAAGAACAGTCCTCCGTAGCGTGGTCGGTAGCATGCCGGCTTATGGGGCGAGAGATCCTGGGTTCGAATCCAGTACGGGCATGGATGATTGTTGTTTTCTTAGGTTTAGGTAGTTTGTAAGCCGTCCCTCACTAAGACTGGAAAGTGTGTAAAACCGGTGAACGTTATTAAACCTTCTAAAATGAAAATAAATAATACAATTCTCTGTTAAGAGTTAGTCCCTGTATAGCTACTGTTACCTGTTTATAACACACCTGTGTGTCATACCTACCATGACTTTTGTTTGTCCGCTCAAATCAGATAAAAAAGAGGACACAAAATGTGTTCTATAGAAAAAAATTTCATTATGACATGTATTACAGACGTTTACAATACGTCAATGAAAGTATGTTACAAACTTTGCGAAATAATTACTTGTAAAATAGTGAGGTAAAGTTATATAACGCAAATTTTCGTCTGGCGCATATCATAATGCACAAATTTGTGGTTGAAAATTGACAGTAGCAACAAATATTTGTTAAGATAACCAGAAGTATGGAGACATATGTAATGAATTTCTGGGCGCGGTTTAGTAAAAACAAGATCTGTAATCTGTGAAAAAAATGGTTTCGGATACCTTTCACGTTCAGTAGATGATAGAGTTGGGAACATTTCTTTGGCATATAACTTTTTTTTTCACTGCATTTTTTGGTTACTAAAAGCCGCAGTTTGTATCAGAAGGCTCTCAAATAACAAAAAATAATCACCTTTTTGCAACACTCTCATGTGAACCGATTTATAGGAAATGAACATATGAATTATGGTGCCTTTCAAGTAGACATATCGCAAGTTTTTCGAAAAAAAAAAAATATATATAATAATTGTAACCACAGGTTTTAAATCTGGTTATTTCTGAACCGCTGCTGAAGATCAGTATCAATTTCTCCTTACTTGTAATTATAGTATGTTTACAGAATGTACAGAATGTTGGTTTTCAGAGTCAATTTTGAATCGCGAGTTTTTTTCCTTTAGATTTGCTCCAACTAAAAATCTTGCATGTGTAACTTCTCATCATTTTACAATTAGAAACGTACTTTCATAAACACACTTTATATAATATGGATGTTAAAAGGTAGCAGATTACCAATATTTATTTGTTATTTTTTTTTTAATAGCGGCCAGTAATTTCTTAATTTTTAAGTCTTATGAATATTTATCTTTAGACACAACGAAGTTTTAAATCAAGAGACGTAATAGGTAAAACTAACTTAATACATACACAACATAAAATAACGTTGTACGTATTTATATAAAAATAATTAATTCTTTATACTGTCAAATGAAATTATAACTGAAATAATGCTTCTCCTGTTATATTAAAGCATCTTATTTCAGATGCATATACGTAATGTAAATAAACTTTTGCATACGTGGACTAACAGAGCATGCTAGTCATCTAAATCCAGGATGACGGCACTAACTGCCTTGTAACTAGGCCAGAATGCAGGTTAGTAACTTAGTACTTAAGTACCAGGTCGTACTAGGTCTGTATCGTTGTGCCAAAAACAAGTAAATTTGGACGAAAAACAGTTTGTCCTACACACTCACAACAAAAATACCACTTTTGATACACATGTCACGCTACTAAATTAATAGTCATAAAATATCTCAATATCCAAACAGTACTAAAAGTTTGAGAAGTTCGAGGGTGGTCATACCTATTATTTCATTGAGGCGGAAGGTATTCACTAGCATTTCTTGCTGGATTCAAGATCTAGTAATCAAAAAACGTAAAAACTTATTGTCATTTAATATTGTGTAGTTTTTTTTGGTAGTTCATCAAATATAGTTTGACGTAAAATGTTGAAAGCCTTGTTGCTCTCTTAATATTCAGATTATGTACTATGCGTCATATATGTTCGAGCTTTCTGATTATTTGTTGATATGATAATACCTGCCGAACACGTTTGTCGGATGATTTATGATATATCCTCTATGTATTCGTATATGAGGTGAAATGAATATGTATGTAAACATAAAGTAAATGTGTGCGTGTATATATATATATTAGGATATATGTGTCTAAATTAAGTTAAGATGTACACTCTTTTAAATGAGTTTACTGTTATTTATAAATTTGTTCCAGTTTTTTCTCTCTTAATGACAAAAATTTGCTCTAGCGAACATAAAGTTTACTTGTTAGTTTCTCTCGTGTCCTTAACTAAGCGAGAAAGTACTGATAATTATTTAGCACATACATTTTAATATAGTGTGACTTATGTGTGGCTTTATATAAGTGTGTGTTAACAATACTTTGTGTATTTTATTGCTTTAAATTTTTCTGATGCCGCGCTTTTCATATTTGCTTAATGTTATTAGTAAGATTTTATTCAGATTAAGCTAACAATTTTCCAGCAATAAATACAAAAGGGACTTTCTTGGTGTATATATATTTATTTATTTATTTTAATTTTGGTTCCATGTTTACACAAAAACTTGTATGCGATATAATGCGATATATTAACAGTAATTTTGTATTAATGAATCATTTATATTCATGAAAGACCAAACACTAGGCACTATGTTAAATCAATACGCTCATAAAATAACATTAAGATAAATGTTTTCCTTTTTCCTTTTTGTGTGTAATTTATGAAGAGTACTATTATTTAAATTTTAAAGTTTTGTGAATGTGAACGTGTATATTTTACGATAATATTGCAGTTATACTTAACTTGATGTTAAAACTCGCTACTCAACCTGTTATATGATTTATATCTGCAAGTTTACCATAATGGTTGTCATCTGTCAACATACCAGCATGAAGAAATTTTTAAAATAAAGTGAATTCAAATATTCTGTTGTTCGAAGCAGTGTTTACCTGATAGAGAAAGTAGATAGCAAACTTTGAAAATATATTCTCCGAGAATGAAATTATCAGGCATATGTAAACTGAATGGAAGGCGTAACTTAGAACGCAGTGACAGGTTGGAGTTGACGTTATCGAACCAATCCATCTCGTTGTGAAGTGTTTGTTATTCTGTGCTACATTCCTGTTTCTCCAGGCGACTGTTTTTACAGAGGAATTATTACAAGACGATGTCGATTAATCAAAAGGGAAACGTTTATTTCGGGCACACGTCGTGCTAGGATGTCAAAATTTTTAATTTAATGATCTTATTTTTGACTAAACTCAAACACATTGTTGGTAAGTATAGATTTTACTCATTTAAAAAAAAAATATATATATATATATATATATTTCAGTACTTGCCATTTTGATAGTTTATTTTCTTTCAGAATACGTCTAATCCCACTAACTATAGTAAAATAGTTTTTGATTATCCAAGTATGATATACTGTCAGCAGTTCCCGGGGCTGTCTACAGTTATAAAAAAGAATGCAGTATTTGACTGGTACGATAGGCCTGCACGTGTTTGTAGTTTTAATGGCAATGGATTAACGATTGTGTAAACAAACTATTAGAACTTGTATGCACTCAAAAAAGAGTATTGATGTTAGAACAAAAGCTGTATTTAAATAGCGGCTAAAGTCAATATTAATTGTAACTATTACTTTGCACGTTCCTTCAACAATACATTATGTAGAAGCAACAATATTTTGGAAAATGTCCTTTCCTCCTAATTAAAATCTAACTGTAAATTCCACAGAATTCAATGCTGTAAGAACAATATAGAAACTACTAGCAACAACAGTATGGCAGTCACAAAATACTTTCCATTCAGTGTAAAGTTCTTGAAGGCATAGTATAATTCAGTAATAGTTTAATCATCTTGCCAAATCCAGAAATACGATTAATTAACTACTACGCAATTAAACATGATTATAATAAGTAACTGAGTATTTTCGGATACATTAATATACTCTTTATTTTTAAAAAAATGTGAGAAATACATGAAGTAACGTGTTTTTGCGAAATTACCCAAACTAATTCGACTTAAAGCATACTCAAACTTGTCGGAAAAATTGCATCATAGAACTACAAGTACTCAATTAATTATAAATCATATTCTTGAATACGCTAATTTTTTTCAAGTAAATCATTTGTATTTATTTAAAATAGGTATAACTATTCCAAAAATAAGTAGAAATATAATTTTGTTTTTTAAATAAATACTTTACTTTAAACTTCAGATGTAGTAATTGGAATATTACTAAATTTTCTGTATTTTTTTTATCCGGTAAAAATGGTATTTGAAATTAATGGACTGTAATTCATCAAATTGTCCTGTGAAAACGTCTCGGCTGGTATTATAGGATAGCAATATAATTTGCTTCTCTGTGACGTATAAATTATAATTTATATAATTTATCTTATAAAATTAACGCTTAGTGGGTAAAGTATGCATTTGTCACGTTTTCAATATCCACTTAAAACTGTTTGTAATACTTCCGATTTCAATTATAAATTATGGTAGATCTTATTATTCTTATAGAAAACCTTGCCAAGAATAAAACAATGAATTGAAAAATCAACGTATAATTACCTGCATACACATACAGGTTGATTCAGTACTGAGTGCGTTAATTCCGTGTGGTGATAAATGCTTGTGCAGAAATTGGTCGAAAACGTTTTTACAATTTTTTTCTTTTAAAGTCATTTATAGGGACAGTAATGCTACCACGAAAACTAAATTCTGATATTAATTATTTTAATAAAACAAAAACATATTCGCACAGTTGTTGTTCCACATAAATTACATTAACAGTCGATTTTCGGAGCAGCAATACTCCCAGTATATTTAATTTTTCGAAAGACATTTGAAAACACAGTTTTGATTTACGTTTCCACAAACTACCTTACTACCACAAAATTTAACTAACACATTTCGTCCTAATATATACATTTGTGTGTGTGTATGTGTGTGTAAACTAGTATAATGTTTCTTCTTGACAAGATTAAAATAGATTTGTTAAATTGGACAAAATATACATTTTGTTTGAGTTAACATATATAAGGGTAGCTTTACATTGGCGCAATGAACACGACGCGATAGGCGAGAGGTGTCACTAAATATTCGCGTTATTGTGGACTGCCGCGCGACAAATACAAAAATGAAGTAACTAGTTCCTTGCCGCCACATACTGTCCTTTGTACGACGGCTATTAATACTTACTTCGTTGTATTAATTTTTAGTTTTTGTAGTCTATGTTCATATATTTTCCAACAACTTAGGCGAAGCCTAAGCATCTCGTAATTTCATATTTGTCCCGATTAATGTTCGTTTTGAAGATGTTACTAGTAACTTGATTTACTCAAACTGACAATTTATAGCATTATATGGTCATCCCATTGTGGAGAGTCTAAGTAAGAATGTTCATGTTTCATCATCACACAACCAACGGAAACCAACGGACTAACATCAAGGGAGGTGCACGGAGTTTAAAATTTTGTGTATAAATAAATATATATAATGAAGTGTCCTGACACACTCACTCACTCACGCATCAACGCACAGCCCAAACCGCTGGACCTAGAACCAAGAAATTTTGAGGGAAGCTTCCACTTGCCCTGTAGGCACCCACTAAGAAAGAATTTTTAGAAATTCGATAGTTACGGGGGTGAAAAGGGATGAAATGTGTTTTAAAAGAATCCTTGATATCGCATTAACTGGGAATGCTGTCATAATTTTTTTAACTTCATAATATTGCCTAAGAAATGCATGTTCGCAAATTTTTCGATTTTGCGAAATTCGAAAATTAAGGGGGTGAAAAGCCGTAAAATGTGTTTTTCATTAATCTGTGATTTCTCCTAAACCATTTCAGATAGTGAGGTGATTTTTTTAAAATGATGCTTCAGTAAATATCTAAATGGTGTTTATACAAATTTTCGAAATTCGTCCTTGAAAGCTCTTAAAATAATAAAATGTGTTTTTTAATTAATCCCACTTATCTCCTAAACCAATGAAGATATTAAAATGGTTATTGCTTTAAAATAAATATTACGTAAATATAAAAAAAAAGAAAATTAAGAATTGTTCGAAATTCGTCCTTGTACTTTTTCGAAAATTTTCAATGTGTATAATAACCCGACGTGTAAAATCCTGAACAGGCTTGCAAATAGCAGCTTGAAAGAACATTTTAATTTGCACATGTACAACTTTTTAGAAAAATGCCCACCTTTTAAAACACGAAAACATGTTTTCACCAATATTTACTGTTTACCTACAATTTAAATGCATGATGAGTTTAACTCTCAAGGAGAAGTATTTATGTAATATTAAATGTTTATGTATTTTTGTAACATGATTGATCAAAATAACTAACATAAAATATCCTCTTTTTTCAGGCAATAATGGACAATCGGAACTACGAAAGATTTTTATCATCTATTAAGCCTATACGTCTTCTTTGTAAGATATTTGGTGTCGAGACGTTTGACGTATTTGTGACTAGAGAAGAAGATGGTAGGATAGATGTAAATTTCAGGCTATCCTGCGCAGGTGTTTTCCTAAAAGTCATTTTCATAGCATTAAGAGTAATTACATGTATTTGGAGATGGTCAGAAATATTTCATAATTCTTTCTATGAAGATCCGATATTAGCTCTCAGCTTACTTACTATAACTTCACTTTCTATTACATGTGTTGTTGGTCAGGCATGCATGAATTTCAATGTAGAAGAGAGAAAACTAATTATAAAATATATTATAGTGATAGACGATTCACTGTTTACTTGTCTCCACGAGTATTATTTAAGATTTTCTAGGCGAGTAACTCGAGTCATTCAGCTGTCTGTATTTATTTATGTTTTTCATTATTGCTTAATATTTTGGTTACAGTATAGTAACGGCAATTCTTTCATTTACTTATTAATGCTTTTTTTCATGCATGTTACGAATTTTGTGGTTCATTGTTTCATTTTAAACTACACAAGTTTGGTGTGGCAGGTTAAGCAGAGAATATGTATAGTTAATGAGAAATTGCAATGTATGACTAATAAACCAACACAAATATTTACTGTACTACAAGAAGAGAGTCCTGACATATCAACGCAACCATACCACAGTACTAAGATGTCACTAAATGCGTCTACTAACTTGTTATCGTCCCAGTCCTCTAGGTTTACAAAACTAGATGGTAGATATTCTGATGTACTATATTTGCGGAAAGTTTACGAAAAAATAATAACCTGTGTTTACTTAATCAACGACGCTTTTGGAGTTCATATATTTTTAGTTATCCTGTCGTATTTATTCTTAATGATTGCGTTTATTTATCGAACAATAGCAATGGCTACGAATTCTCATTACCATGACTTTCATTCTAACAATGACGTAATGAAGTGGTCGTTGCTTGCATGGGTAATTGTGTACAGTGTTATAGTGATTGGTATTATTATATCTAGTGAAGCTGTAAGAAAGGAAGTTCTTATCACGAGAGACTTAATAGAGAATCTATTAAGTAAGCCATATCTTGATATGGAAACCAGCGATCAACTAAAGGACTTCCAAGACCAGATTTCCAGCAGAGATATCTGTTTGAATGTGGGTGGTTTTTGCAAACTGGATATGTCACTCTTTTATTCTATTATGATCTCTATTGCATCCTATTTGCTCGTCCTGTTGCAGATACGTTAGTAAAAAGTCATAACAAATTATATATAAATTTATCAATGCAAATTACTGAAGGAATAACTTCTTTGAACATTCCTGAACCGTCTTCAAAGGTTTACAAATGCAATAATTTTAGTCTGAGTAATGTTTTCTTTAGTTCTGTTATTATTTTGTTTAGCTTGATTCCTGTATATATATATATATATATATATATATATATACATACATACATACATGCATAAATACACACACATATGAATGCCAGTTGAAATTTATGTAAGTTCCTAAGGACACGTCAGTCTTAACTGAGCTTAAGTGGATAAAGTTGACCATCATGTTAAAATAAATGATTAATTATTATTACGTATTTAACTTACACATAAGGTTGGCAACACTGAGGCAGTTAAAACCATTTCGCACTGGTTTAAATCCAGTAAATGCGACATTTTGAACAACGTTTTTTTTTTTTTGCAACACACATTACATATTTTGAGCATCGTTGGTGTAACATTGTACCTTGATTACTTAATTGTACACCAGTAATCTTGGAATTTTGTCATTATACAGCAAATATATAATTTATACAAGTATTATTGACATTTTGTTAATTACATTATTATCAACGTATTCTGACTTAAAAATGGTTTAAAAAAAACAATCCCAAACGAAATCTATGAGAATATAAGGATAATTCGATGAAAACTACATTCAATCTTAGTACTAGTACTATGCAAGTAGTGGAATGGATTATGTGCGTAAATTATTTGTTTATATTTGTGCCGTTAAAATACGCATATCTATTAAATTGTATGTAGAATAAGGTTTTTCCAAGAAATATCCTAATTAAAACAGGCAATAATAATAGGAATGGAGGTATCGATAATATTTATATGCAGCACTTAAAGTAGACGGAATTATTTTTCTGTTACTGAAATTGCACACTGTACTCTATCGCTATTAGTGATTATGTGTTTAACGTTAGTAAAATATGCTCTTTTAATGAACAATTTGTTGTTATGAAGATAAATAGGTTTTTAGTTATTCAACAATACCAGTGAGACCTCATGAATTACAGTCTTATCCAGAGATTAATGAAATACACTTTGGTAAAATCTTATAGAATGATTCAAGATAGCGTGTGCTGATTTTGCGTAGTGGTAGTTTGTGTAAAAAAATTAAGTCGAATATATGTTTTAAATTTTTACTTAAAGTTAATCACTGTGATACTGATTCTATCGTGAAGAACCGATTTCAAAATTGTATTTCTTTGTATTTCGCTACGTTTCCTGTAAAACATAACGTCAACATTGATTTTTTTTTACAAAACGTGATTATGTAGTTACTGCAGTTATTTTTAATGCATTCAAGGTTATTACACTTTTAATTCTCCTTAGTCAAATGATGTTGCTTGCATGTCTTATGCTCATCAGCGTTTAGGCTTCTGTGACGTCAGCGGGACAAAAGTGACGCAATTGGCTTGTAAATTATTTTGTTCGCGTTAAACGCTTCACTGTCGCGTAGTTCGCACTATTGTGATCGCAGCATTAAAATAATCAACGTTTTCGTATGAACAGGATTAAATTGTTTGGCGTATCCCACCATTAGAGTTACACTCACTAGTAAGGTGTAACTATAGGTGGTAGGTTGTTATTTTGGTTAGGTGGTCTAAATCTACGTTCACTTTTTCAAGCTCTAGGTAAAAAAAATTATGACACACAAACTTACAAATTACATAAATTTCGAAAATCCAATAACTCCCCTTTCACTATGTAATTCTTCATTGAGTTACTGGTCCTAAGACAAATATTACGATTTGTTTTCAATATTAGTTTTCTACCTTTATTGCTTATGTGAAACAAATTTAATAATGACCTTTATAAAACTAACTTTTTACTTGTATTTTTCATTCCAGGATATTTTCAAAGTCGTCTATTTTAAAAGTGAAAACTTAAATTGCATTAAATCCGCATTTTTTACATTCTGCTGTGCGGTAAGCAAAATATGTAGAATGTAACGAATTATTATTGTGAATAATTGCACTGTTTTCGAACTACATATGAAGTATGTTTACTTGTCAGGTAAATGTTTGTACCTATATCAAACTTAGTCTTGCCGTGTAAAACAATACCCGCAATTTCATATGTAATGACTCAGTGCCCCTATTTTTTCTTTACACTGAGAATAAATACAATGAGTAATGTCAATTATACTACCAGGTATTAAAATAAACTAAACATTACATAAGTCAAAACAGGGTTGTCCTGTTGGTATTTTTTTTTTCAAAAAGAAATATATCGTCTTCTTTAGATATAAGCATGTGGTGTACTACACAGAGTGTTGCAGAATTGTATGTTAACATTTGGGGTCAACAATACTCGCATTTAAAGAAACAACAAAATAAAATTATATGAACAATGGCTGGAAAACGCACTGTTACAGAACATCAGGTCTCATGACTTATATTGCACGGCACACAGGCTGGATCATTTTTATGTGGAATACCACATCGAAAAATGCCAAACATCTGGTTATAAACAATAACACTTGTTTAGAAATTAGTTAGTTGCCTATAGCTGTAATGTCATTTCACTATGAGACAAACCAACTCGCACGCTATGTAGTGTAAACTGAAGTGCAGGACGATATTCATAATTGTAGTAAATATATCTCCAATTAATAGTTTTATATTTTGATGCATACTTGAACTACACATGAAGAAAACACATTTTCATGTTTACAACACCAGTTATATATGTATGCTTTTAAGTATTAATTCCTTAATTTATATTCCCTAAAAACTAAGTAAAATATTGCTGTAACGTATTTGGTATTTATAAAATATTGCACACAAATACTTCATCAGTAAAAACCAAAATTGAGTTAATTAATACGAAAAAATTACATTTCTTAAATTAAATCTATATATATATAAAAGAAAGTCGTGTTAGTTACACTATTTATAACTCAAGAACGGCTGAACTGATTTGGCTGAAAATTGGTGGGGAGGTAGCTTAGAACCAGGAGAAGGACATAGGATATTTTTTATCCCGTTCGACCGCGTTCCCGTGTGACGTCACTATAAAATGAGGTATAACAAAAACTCATATGACATGGAATAACAAAACGAAAATGACAGCTAAACATAATTTTGTCTATGGATAAGTATGTTTGAAAATTTGATAATTATAAATTTTGTCAGAAATCAATAATCAGTAATAATCAGTAATTTGTATTCTCTTTAAATCATCACTGACAATGCCGCGACCAAGACGATCGAATTTTTCCCGACAAAGCATGTTCACGGGTAGGAAGACCATCTGCGTTGTTTGTTTTTGCGCCTGATAATAAAACAAATGAAGAGTGCAACCTATGCACCAACATACATGAAAAATAAAGAATCAGTTAAGTACTTAATCCAAAATCTGCTTACTTATTGCCTCTAAGGCGGAACAGAGTTCGCAGGGCCAGCTAGTAACTTACAATTTGTTTCAAACTTTCTTTTCACAACATGTGTTTCTAGTCGTGAACTTAGCTAGCATATAATGTATAAATAATTGTGTATTTACATGTACTTAATTAAACATTTTCTTTTAATTGGAAACTTGTAAATGCTGTTTGGATAACATGTATGTCAACCATTGTAAATTATTTAAACGATTCGTATGTATGCATGGTACTTACAGTATTAGGTGTTTGTGTAATATTAAATTTAAGATATAATTAATTACACCAAATTTGAGCACGGTGATACCTATAACAAATTAATAACTTGTTAAATTCTTATTTCTAAGTACAAATATAAATTATCAGAGTATGACTATCGCAAGGATTAAATAAGAAATTTTAGTTGTGCCAGACTCCAAGCTTTATATCAATGTCAAAGGGAGTAACTGAGAAATCAAAATATAAGTATCATTCATCATTAATTTCGCCTTACCAATTTATTAAATATTATCATTCACCACAGTTGTAATGTCATTTTTAATATTATCAATGGCATGCATGAAACGACTGATTTTTGTTTTTAAAATATGAAGATAAAGTGGCTCCCACGTTACGCATTGTGCTGTAACTACGTAGGAATACAATATTTTAATACAAGTCACGTTTACAATACTACACGCTGTAAAAATTTCCACATTGTAAATTATTTATAAACTATTCCAGTAATTTAAATCATGTTTTATTGAACCGAGTTTCGGAACGCAGTTATATGATTTAACACGGAGTTGACAACATACCCAATGAACTAACATTCCTAAATGTGGGAGACATGTGGTCATTTTAGTAGAACATATATTTCGGTATATGTGTAAGTTATGGTTACGTGTATTTCGTAATTTTGCGATGAACATTGTACACGTTACCAACAATGTAACGCAAAGCACATATGTAGTTATAAGTATGAGCAAAATAAAATACACACAGAACACGGAAAAACATACAGGCGAATTTTCGCCTCGTGATAAGCAAATAAATACGTGTACATGAAAACTGTAATTGCATTTGTCTATAACCATAGTACAGAACCCAAGAAGCTAGATTTCTCCCAACGTATAATCAAATGGATGTGCGTATGTTCACTGCAGCACTGTTAAGAAATTAATATATGTGAAGGTTGTTCACCCTTTTAGTAGTTTTGTTGTGAGTTACTAACATTTAAAATACTGCATAGAATGTAATTTGTTTACTTACCCATGAATTATACGTTCTGCATTACGCAAAATACACATTGTACTGTATCATATTTAAAAGTGTTTGTTTATGATCTAGTTACATGTGTTTTGTCATTTCTGTGGACGTTGTATTAGTATGCTACATTATTATGCAACATGATGTTTGATGATGTGTAAAATAAAAGCCACACATATTATTAAAAGCTGTATTTTATTTCTTTTTGCAATGTATTTTTTCATAAGGTTCCACTTTCACAAAAAAAAAGTTTCCTTCACGTAAAATAAACCAGGCTTTAAGGGCGCGGTCTACAGCAATTTTCATCATCATTATTTTATTTTGTATTTGCACCAGATATTTTTTGTCTTGGTTTAGACACAAAATGTGACTAAATTTGGCTCTTATGAAATTTTTTTATCTCTCATAGTTTTCGCGTAATGACTTGTTAAAGTCATATTTTGCATGTTTCCGTTTTAACGATTACACTAAAACCAACTTATATACCAAACTCAAAAAAAAACACAGTGGATAAACACATTGCAGGCTACAATGACATGCTCATGAAATTAAAGAATAAACATTATTTGTATTTTTAAAAAAATATATTGAACTTTTAAATTTTAATTTTCAGTGTCAGCAATTTTTTAAAATTCAAATAATTTTTATTCTTTAATTTCATGAGCATGTCATTGTAGCCTGCAATGTCTTTATCCACTGTGATTTTTTTGTTTGGTATATCAGTTGGTTTTAGTGTAGTCGTTAAAACGGAAACATGCAAAAATATGACGAAGCAATTACGCGAAAACTATCAGAGATAAAAAAATTTCACAAAAGCCAAATTGAATCACATTTTGTGTCTAAAGTAAGAAAAAAAATATCTGGTACAAATAAAACATAAAAGAATGGTGATGAAAATTGCGGTAGACCGCGCCCTTAACAAGAATTATTTGTAGTTTCCTGTATGTGATATGTAGGGCCACGATTTTGTCGCGAAAAGATTTTTGCCCCACTTTGTTTCAGTGTCTCACGTGCACATCGGTAGCTTTGCGTCATGGTTATTGGCAGCGTGTCTTTGTTCAAACACGTTTCTCATTTGACAGCACCAATGAGAATAAGATTATTGTGACTCTGTACGTCTGTCATTTGCCAAGGCAAGTGAATGTAAAATAATCCAATCACAGACGATGTAGCAGAGCTACAGGTACGCACATGACGCATTGAAACCAAATGTTCCAAAAATCTTTTCGCCATAAAATCGTGGCTCTAGTGATATGTTATGATTCATGATATGATTGAATTGCAACAAGAAGCACTTGAATTAAACATTTAAAAAACCTTTGCGCCTAAAATGTTACTCTTAAAAGTAAAACAAATATATATATATATATATATATATATATATATATATATATATATATATATATATATATATATATACATACATATTATATAAACACACACATATATATTATTTCAAATTACTTCTGACCTTTAAATGTAATGGGGGGACCGCTAAAATAACAAAATTGATAGCTTATTAGCATACTTGAAACAGAAATAGTAACTGCAAGAAAACTGAGTTATATTGAGTTATTATGTGTGACACTCCCAGAAGATAAATTAAAATCGTAAATTAGGTTAAATTTAAATAGATTTTTGATCGATATCAAAATTTCTGGATTTGATCATGCTGTTTTGTTCTTTTCTGTGTAAATTATGCTTATTTAAAACAAATTTTGTTTTCTCAGACGTCCCCTTACGCATTTATGGGATCTTCAACAATGTGAAATTCTTAATTTTTACACTTTAAGGGTTGGTATAATTTTTTTTTTATGTAACAGTGTTTGTAGCTTTTTAGGCTATAATAGATCGACGAAATACAATAAATATCAATTATAAAACATAATTAATTTTTTAGTGTTGAATAAGTACTTAAATACCTGTTATCATATATTAAAACCATTTAAATCGGTTCATCAGTTTAGGAGCTATACGAAGTTTCAGGTAGGCACATAGTCAAACTCATAAGTTAAAGTTATTATAACCTGGCGCACGTTTATCTTATATCTGTCCTGTTTTGCCGTCATACGATATTTGGCAATAATGCTCCTTTACACTGTTCGATAAAGATGTAATTGTTCATCTACACCACACAGTAATCTAGGTATACATAGAATACTGGCAGTACACCCGCGGCTTTGCTCGCGTGTATTGCTCAGAGCAGATACCTCTTTGTTCACCAGACAGGTATTTCAGTCATCAAGTGTATCAATATCAAGGCTCCTATTCGAGTTAACTCTGTAGCATTATAAGTAGCTACAGCAGTCGACACGAAAAGCAGTCTTTTGTCCCTGCCACTGATAGCGACTTAGCCTGGACCTTATTTATAGTCACAGTAAATTTGACATTACGGAGTAGTAACAGACTGTTAAATATAAGTGGTTAATCGAATGAAATACGTAGTTTACGTGGTATTTTGACTGATTTCCCTCGAGTATACCCATTGGTGATGGTGGCCTCAATAATATATTTGTTTTTCAAAACCTTCACTTGAAATAAAAGATCATTAAGTAATTTTGTCGGGATAATGTTTCGCTGAAGCATAAACATATTAAGTGCCCCGGCCTTGAGGTTAGTGAGATGTTATATGTGGGCTGATGCTGTCGAGGAGCTTCTGTAGATAGTGGACTGCATAATCCATTTTCATAACTTTCGAACGACTTCATCCAAATTACACTAATTTCATCTGCCTTGCTGTTTCTTGTGTCAGACTTGCACGTTTGCATACCCTCTAAAAGGCATTTCAGCTCAGAACCTCCCTAACAGGAGATCGGAGCTACAAACAACTGCGTCACATAATATCGAAATTATTCATAAATACCACTTTTAAAAATGAATTTTTAATCTTTGAGGTTGTACAACACCGCGTCGATAGAGCTGTAGAAAGAAATTCCTGTACAATTTACTTCTCGCTGGTCGTACTTGCTTTTCGGATCGTTTGCCTTGAAAGTTCACAAACAATGTTTTCTATTTAATTAAGTTATCTATTAAAATAAAAAGCTTCATTAATTTTAGGTACTTACGTAAGCATCATTCTGACGCGAATACCACCTTAATAACTCTACTGGTTATATAAGTATCATCGGCTGGTAGAAAAACAATTTATGCCTTTTTAACCTTTTTGGGGGTCAAATATTGAAAAATCTTAATTTCACACCTAAAATATTTGCTCAAATATCTAAGTGAAGTGTAAATCACGATGATGGCTCGTTCAGTCGAAGAAATATCTATCATTCATTAAAAATTACATATCAGTCCTGTACAGTACTGAGAGTTAGAATTTTGAAAATTTTTAAAACATGTATCGGCTATTTACGTATTCATAATCCAGAAGCAAAAATTAAATTAATATCTCTATGGGTTCGATATATATCGAAGATTGATCTAAAATACATTCCAGGTCTTTTCACCTCCTAGGTGACCGATTTTTTAAATACCCTTGTATCAAATTTTAGACTACTTATCTGGTGTCTCTTGGACGTAATATTACGACAATAACCCGCTGGGTTCAAGATATATTGACGATTCATTAAAAAGAAACATTTCATTACTTTTCATCCCTTTTCACCTCGTTAGGTGAGGAAATCCGAAAATTCCTGAAATTAGTTTTCAGGTGTCTGAGTAAGCATCAATCTTAAATAAACATTTCATTGCTACATAAAAATCAATGAGATCGATATATGTATCGATTGTGAATCGAAAACATATTTTACCCTTGTTTTAACCTCTTTGGGGCCAAATTCGAACAATATATTTTAATAATACATGGGAGAATTACTAAAGCTTGAATCTAAAGTAAAGAGCACTTCGATATCTCGATTGGTTCGATAGATATGGAGGAATAATCGAAATCACATTTCACGTATTCACGCACCCTAAATTAAAGAACTTTGAAAATTCTTTAGAGTTTTGGCATATTCATTTGTTTACGTAACTAATAAAACTAAAAATCACGACGATAGTCAATTGCGTTTCAGTGATATAAAGATTAATAAAAACACATTATTCCCCCCCCCCCCCGCCTTTTACTGCTGTGGGGTCGAATTTCAAAAAATCTTAAAACTCCTTTTTGAGTATTTACGTTAGGAACGTTTTGAAGTAAATGCCAACTCTCTAGCCCCGAAGATTCCGTAGATATCGATAATTAATCGGAAACACTTTATGTTCTTTTCACCCCCTTAAATGTTGAATTTGGAAATGTCCTGAAATTTTCTAATGTGCATTTTTAAGTGTGTCTTATTAAAGTAAAAATCACGGTAATGTACCCGTCGGGTTCGAGCTCTATCGACTTTTCTTCGGGAACACTTTTCACCTCTTTATAGGTCGAATTTCGAAAAATAACCTTTTAGTTCTCGCTTGTGACCTAAGGGAAAAACGCATAAGAAGTTCACGATTATAGGTCGAGTGGTTTAGGCTGCAGTTTGATACGTTAGTCTGTCTTCTCTGTCAGTCAGTCTGTGTTCTCTTTTATATAGAAAGATTGCTTATTAAGTAGTAAAAAGGGAGAAGGATGAGCCTGTATTTTGTCTGCAGATCTCGAACTATATATATAAATTAGTTGTGGTCACTCCAAGTATTAATGAGTAGTTCTTACACAACACATTATTTCAAGAACGTGTGGAATTCGCAAATTTGTTTTTTATGTTGTGTGCCATTTCGTTAGAAGAAAAATTTTACAACTGAAATTTCGTAACATTATCTAAAATATATCTTAAATACTGTTACAAGTTTGAGACATAAACTTTATATGTGGGCAATTCCCATGAGTTCTTTGGGATAGAGGTCTAATATTACAAATGAAAGAGTTAAATTAAGTACTGGATTTAATAGCTCACAAAGCTATGAAATACACAAAACAGTAATCAACTAGATCTCTCACAACACAATTAGTTATGCACACAATTACTCCTGTGTCACA
>PNEQ01030621.1:9711-29576 GCA_003012365.1 Medauroidea extradentata
TTTTTTTTTTTTTTTTTTTTTTTTTTTTTTTTTTTTTTTTTTTTTTTTTTTTTTTTTTTTTTTTTTTTTTTTTTTTTTTTTTTTTTTTTTTTTTTTTTTTTTTTTTTTTTTTTTTTTTTTTTTTTTTTTTTTTTTTTTTTTTAAAGACAGCTGTAACTGGAAAAATACAACCTTGATTCGTGAAACACAACGTTAGAAGCATGCGTTGGACTTTACTACAAACTTTCCACACAAAAAAATTGTATTGTCGCCGCTTTAAGTCCCATAGGACAAAGAGTAATACGATAACACTGCACGCCAGTTTGGCGTGCCGCGAATAGAAGCGATGCTGTTACCGTCGAGTGTGGAAAGCTGAACCTTATTGTTTCACTGTTTCCGCTCATCAAACGCGGAATATTACATCTGGTATATAGCCTTCGTGAGGGCGCTAGCTTTCTGTGCGGTAGAGGCTCAGAAGCAGCGAAGCTATAAGGGCGACTTTGAAGCGCGTATCAAATGCCGGAACGCCACAACGAGCCAAACACTGAACTGCGTGCGAGATCCCCGCCGATCCATTTTACGTCGACTACATAATTTTATTCGTGGAAAATATAGATCAATGCACGATTAAATGTGCCTTTTGAATACATCCGGTTTTTCAAGTACGGCAGCCTGATGAGACCGTTTTTGGTTTCTTATTTTAAGGGCTTCGAAACAGTGTTTTAATAAAGCATGGTGTCTTAATGACATTCCGGTATTGTCCGAAGTGGGTTTTATTTTCGTATGAGTGTTTTGCAAGCTTTCGCTGCCGTTGTCTAGATGACTATCTTGGCTTCGCTGGAGCCAAGATAGTCATCTATAAAACGGTCGCGAAAGCTTGCAAAACACTCTTACTAACCTCTACGGGAAGGAGACAGCCATCTTAACAAGAAAATTTGATCAACTTCGACAGAAGTAAGCCAGACACCTGAGTTCTCTTACTTTTCTGAAGAGGTGCAGAGACGACCAGATTCTTCCGAGCTTCACACAAGTCCATCATAGCATCAAAACCTCAGCTGCTCAGAGAATTTGTAAACAAAATTCATCATTGGCCAGTACACCAGCCAATCAGGAGAGGTCAACTGCGATTGGCTGTCAGGGGGGGCCAATGAAAACAATGCCTCGCTCTCATTGGCCGCCGGAGCAGCCAATCACATACCAGGCCCCTACAGCACACACACACATACACACATATATATATATATATATATATATATATATATATATATATATATATATATATATATATATATAGGGGCTCCTCAACACCTGGTCTTCAGTCCATAAGTGTGACCCTGATGATGCTTACTGAAATGTATGGCGAAACGTCAGTTCCTGAAACCATGAAGACGCGGCTCCAGCCCGGAAGCCAAGATGGTCATTTATTTTCGTATACTGGCACAATGGGCGCATGTAGAATAGCTTCGTAAAAATAATTTCTCTGTAGTCTACATTACAATGCATTTGAAGTGCTTGGTAGGCGGCGTCCTTAAGAGGCAAATGCAATTACGCATGGACGGTGCTGTAGCGTAATACGCCTATTATTTCCTACGTGAAACCTTTTAACTTATTCCCATCACGTTTATCTACAAAAACAACACATACTTCCAACTATGCATCTATAATTTTTAAAATGCAGAATGCTGGTTATAAACTTGATTTTGGGACCCCTCGAAGTGGCTGTAACCGGATTTTTTTAGACCGCCTAACTTGGATAATGCCATTCGAATACCGTAAAACCCGCTTACTCCGTAATATCCTATAATTAAATATTAGGGTTACTGCGTAAAGTCATATTGAAAGAAGACTCCAGTTTGACGCGCTGTGAATAGTGACGATACGGTTCTTGTCGAGCGTGGTACTCTGGTTCTTATCACTCCGCTGTTCCGTGTCAGACGCGGAAATTTGAAACCTCTATATAGGTCTCTTAAGGGAGATGCTAACCCTTATCCTTGGTGAGATCAAGGGTACGAATTTATGTATAAAATTATATTGGTGTAGATGAAGATCTCGCCATATTATCTTATCGTTACCCTTCTAACTAAGATTATCTCTGTAGATAAAAAATAACACTGACTGAATGACTGACATATCAAACTTCAGCCCAAACCACTGGACCTAGAATCGTGAAATTTTTTGTATTTTTTACCCTCAGATTGTAGGCGAGCACTAAGAAAGAATTTTTCGAAAATCAACTCCTAAGGGGGTGAAGAGAGGTAAAATGTATTTTCGAAACATCGTCGGTAGAGCTCAATCCCGAAGGCCTATTATGTGTTTCCGATTAAGTATATATATATATATATATATATATATATATATATATATATATATATATATATATATAATTCTTCTGGACAAAGAGTTTCTCTTCACTTCGAAATTATGCTTACGTAACAACACAAAAAATGGTTTTAGGATTTTTTTGAAATTCGACCCCTAAGGAGTAAAAACGGGAAAAATTATGTTTTTTATGGATCGTCTATATAGCTGGAACATAATTGGGATTCGTTGAGATATTTACTTTAATTGGATACATACAAATATCTAAAGCAGTACTGCAAATTCGAAATTCTATAACTAATGGGGTGAAAAATTCATGAAGTGTGTTTTCGATTATTCGTCAATATCTATCAAACCAATCGAGATATCGAAATACGCTTTGCTTTAGATTAATGCTTATGTAAATATTAAAAATACCATTAAAGAATACTATTCGAATTCATCCTCAAAGAGGTAAAAAAATGTGAAACAAAAAAATGTAAAACGTGTATAGCTATGCAAACGTACCATTCTAACACACAAAAACATCAAGACTGGTGATATTAGTGCAATTTGGGTGAAGTCGTTCAGAAGGGGTCAAAATGTATTATGTAGTCCACTATCTTCTGAAGTTCCTCGACAGCATCAGCCCACATATACCATCTCACTTATCAGCCCGCCAAAACTCCCTAATGGTTGTAAAATTAAAATGAAGGTTTTGAAAAACAAATATGTACGTAATTGAGGACACCACCACATACGGTTGAGCTCGGGGGAAGTCAGTCTAAATAACACGTAAACTACGTATTTCATTCTATTGCCCGTTTATAGCCATTTTGAAAGGCCTGAAAAACATGTTTCTAACAAGTGTGCTGAATTTTTGAAAACATGGAAGTATAGTTTCAAGTAAGTGTTATTTTCGTAGATAAACGTAATAATGAGTTTGTTAGGTGGTTTCGCGTGAAAAATAATTCACGTGATACGCTACAACACCGTCGATGTGCCAGGCGAGGTCTTTTCTTAAGATTCTGTAACCACCCCACAACGTAAATTTTGCTGTGACTGTATATAAGACGAAGGTGAAGTCGCTGTTAGTGCAGGGACAAACTTAAGACTGCATTTCACGTGGTCAACTATATACGTTACCTTAATAGTAAAACCTAGTAGGCTACATTTCGCATCCATTCATATAGAGTTACAAGCTTTTAATATTAAGGTAACGTATAGTTAGACTACTTATCCTGCTGCAGAGTTAGCTGAAGAAGCAGCTTGGTCATTATAACACTTGATGACTGAACTATTAATCTGGTGTACAAAGACATATTTCAATTAAATTAAATATTATCTTCTATGAGTAATACACGCGAGTAAAACCACGGGTGCACTGCTAGTTTAATACTACTTACGATACACGCTTCGACCCTTCTGCACAGCTGAAATCGAATTGTCAACATTGGCAGCCATGTCGTAGCAAGAAAAGCAAAATCGCGATATAACAAAAAAAACCTGAAAGAAATAGCCGAAGATGTTTAAGAAAATGGGAATAAATTACTTTTTATTGTCAAAAAAAGATACTACGATAAATTAATACGCTTTTTATACCTTGAAATTAGTCACAAGAACGGCATTATCGTATTTATCGCGATATCTACCTCCCACGAATCGGTGGTACGAAACTTGTATATAGTACGTACTGTTAATTAAATGTATTATTTCGTGTCTATGGAAATATGAGGGAGAGGGGTTACTGATCTCATCAGAATATGTAACCATTTAATTTTTTAGTTTGCCAAAATATTACTGCAGTGGTAAATAAAGCGTCGTTAAAATGTACGTGTTGTATTTCAAAGTGGCTCTGTAAAAATGAACATATTATGAAAGCCACTTAAATAACTCTCGTTTCGTTTCCAATAGAAATAGTTCTACTCTCGCGAGAAACTGAATGCTTTTAATTAAACCCAGAAAACCTTCAAACATTGCATTTCATAGATAGCTGCGCCAAGATTTTAATTATAGGGAAATTATTATTTTTTTTTTATTTACATACGTTCTGCAAGAAAGGGATAATATTTTTTATGATTTAATACTGCAGTAGGTGTTCAGGTGGGGTAATAATCTGCTTCCATGAATTTTCAAATGTGGAAAGTCGGTTCTGTAATTTATATAATAGCACTGTCACTTGTTATAGAACTGCAGAATTAATCTGGAAAATAATAGACTGGTAATATTAAAATAAAAATTTGTATTCAATGAATGGAAACCAAAATTAAATTCAAATTACTAACTGTGTCAATCAGCACAGAAACGCAAGTACAATGTATTCCAATTACTCATATACGTACATACTGACGGAAATACAAGTCGTTACGTGACTAAAACTTCATTGAGTATAATTTTTTTCATCAGGATTAAGAACATGTCCTCTGATTAATTGGTTGGTAAGTTAACAACGGAAAGACTAATAGCTAACAATATTGGATTCATTTGGACGATATGTTTCCAAGAACGTAGGTTAATTTCTCAAGAGCTTCGAGGTAGGCAACTTGCATAATTATTTAATAACTTTCACTTAAACGATTCCGAGAACAGATAACTGAATAACCTGCCAGACATGGAGAAACCAAACCATCACCAACCAAGCAGTTAACTTCCAATGTTGTGACAATCGTGTAATTTTCTCGAGACATTATTTTCAAATATTCTGGATCTACGTCAATTATATAAAATATATACAATCAGATATACAATCATTTTGCAGTGTGTAGCATTAAAAACAATGAGCATTTTTTGTAAGCTTTTGCAATTTTAATTTTAGTATAGGCTAAACATTACAGATAACTGCTTGTTACTGTATACATACATAAAAAGTGTCTTCTAAGGCATCATTTGCATTTCAACTAGCAACAAAATAATAATAATAAGAAGAAGAATGATAATAAGAATAAGAATAACAATAATGATGATTAAGTTTGAGGCTGCGTGTTCCTATTTACGGTGTTTTCGCGAATATGATATTATCTTTGCCCATAACTGGAAGAATTGTGTTAAAATAGTTTTTACTACTGTATTTAGCCTTTTATTTTTCGAAATTAAGTATTACGTAATCTTGCCTAATTATTAACATAAATAAATTATATTTATGTCGATAACTATCCGAAATTGCATACTTTTTTCATTTAAAAAAAATTAGGCTATACATACTACAACCAATTTTCAACACGCACACGTTTAACGGTTTTCCTAAATCGGCTCCCGTTTAGGATTTTAAAATAATATTCACAAAAACAGAGCAAATAGCAACTCTTGGGTCTTAAAAGAATAACGGTAACCAAGTAAGAGACATATAACTTTGTTTTTCTGGAACACAGAAAACTGAACACAGCAGCGTTGAAACGCTTAGGCAATCATTGTTGATTCGGAAATTAACATATTCGGCTACATGGAAAATTAATTTTTTTTTTGCCCTCGAAATCGACAGTGGGGTATTTATTTACATTCGAGAAGGGCTTTAATTATAATAAATTATATGTTTTCGGGGTTATTTTAAAAACATTTATTATATCAACTCAACTTTTAGCATAGACTTTTTTTTTTCGCGTGCACGTTACAGAGAGATTATTTCACGCACACGAGCAACAAATATTTGACTCATAAATCGTTTCATGACGACTATCTAGAAATTTAACGTGTTTTTATTGTAAACTTGTGTGTTGGGTCGAAAGAAATCTTTAGACTCGAAAGAACGTTTTACGTATAGCTGATGTTTATTTTTCCTTTCCTTTGAAATGGCGTTGAAAATTGGTGACCACCGTAACAATTCGGAACCCGAAATTGCGACAAAATTATGTGTTGCCCAACAGATGTTAACACAGTTCTAGGGCGAGAGAACGAACTAACCACCTCCGAAAACCGTTAGCGCAGTAAGTGGACCGCATCAAGGGCTGTAATAACCCCTGCATCAACAACCATTCTTAATTACCAGTAAGCTTATACCATGCAGTTGATTATTATTCATAACAGCGACGACAGTAATGAGGCAATTTACTCTCGTTTTATACAATCTTCTGCCCTCTCACTCGTGCTATGAAGACATATGGCGACTGAAACAATTATCGGGAGAAGGGCCAACAGATTACGTCAAGCTTCAACGACCTAGATAGGCCTTAATTATTTGTCGTGGGTACAGTCACGTGATGGTGGTGCGAGGCACTTGCGGCGCCATCGGGTGTTGATTGAGTTGTTTGTCGCGGATGAAACATTACGAAACAGACCGGGCGTGCAGATGTTGTCCTTGTCAAGCAGCGACATTGTACGAAAGCGATTTCTCTTCGTCTTGTGCGGTTAAGATGACCCGAAAAAGGCGTTTTTTGATTCCAAAAGTATTCGTTGAGAAATAGAACTCAGTTACGCGGCGAACTTAACACATCAATGTGGACGTGTTTAGGCAGTGACTTTTAAGGATATTGTCTAACCCAGAGCCGTATCGGGTTCAAGGTTATGTATTTACATGTTAAATTAAATTATATGAGGTTCGAATCTACATGAATGCCACTGTTGACATTTTGTTTATCTTTGGTGCTATCCGAACTGGTATAAGATCACTTTGGGCGTTTTTATATCCTGAAAACTGGGAACTATCAAAAAACACTTGAAAACGCAATCTCATTTTTTCCATACATTTCTTTTCCAGTAACGGTATTTCCCTCTTCTCAACGCAGTTATTTTCGCACAAAAGCAATATCATCAAAGACGACTAAGCCCGTCGAAAATATTTGACAAGTAAGTTTCTATTCTTGCTCGCGCCGGGGCTTTCAATTATGCAGCACCCTATAGTTGATTTGTTTCGAAAATTAACAAATTTATCCTGTAGTTATATCACGAATGATTATGTTCTTGCGCCCGAAATCAATAGTTATGTTTACATTTACTGTGTTTCTTTGTATTCGCGAATGACTAGTCATAATACGTGAGTTTATTTGTGTGCTGTATTAGGGTTTTATTATAAATATTTACTATATAATTTTAACTTACCTGTTAACCTTCTTCACGCTGCTTTGCAAATTATCGTTATCATTCATATTATTTCAATGGCTTGTTGCTTTTAAGCAGCCAACGAAAGCAAATCACAGAAGAAATATTGTTCTGATGCAGTTAAGGCCATGCCCAGTAGTTTTACAGAGGTTTTGAAAATATTTTTTTCAAAACAACATAATGTTCATATCGAAGAATTCCTACATCGTTTTCTCACAATTACATAAACTTGTACCTAATTTTTTGGTAGCGATAAACCTCATAGACTTTTCATATTTTCGCACCCGAAGTAGGCCTATTACCAATATTGTTATGAAAATAAGCCAGAATCAAGCGAAATATTTTTTGTGAACGATCGGTGCATTATTATGTAAAATTCCTACTAATAATTGTGCACCGTATGACTGCTCTAAGTTTTGAACTTTTTCAAAGCATTTCGTTAAAAAAAATTCTGAGTTTTTTGCACCAATGTAATAAAGCTACCTATCGCAACCTTAAAAACCAGAATAATTTAAACAGGAGGTGAAGATCGGAACTTATACCCCTTGTAACCGTATACGAACCTGAACGTATTCAACCAGTTCGGAGTACCCTGTAATCGCGGCCTGTAAAAGTGTTCTCAAAGCGGAGTTAGGGTCACGGTTTACGCAATGCCTCCTATTACGGTTATCCGGGTTCGATATCCGAGCGGGGCCGACTTGGACTTTCTCATGCGGGAACACTGAAAAAAATAAGCATTGTTGAAGTTACCATTCTTCTGTTATGGCCGTGCTCTCGTTTCTATATTGTTTTTGCGATAATTATTAATTTCATACTTAAACAAGAGCAGATATAAAAAATCTCATTATCAGTTTTGATTTAAAATGGTTTTTCCGTGACAGATATTTGTTTAAAAACAAGAAATTATACTGTTTCGAATAAAAAGCCAGCTAACCAGAATTCAGTTAATTACATAATTAGCTAAAAACCATAATATTTACTGCCTCTAAAAATTCAGCCAACATGGAAGAGACGATTTTAAACCAAACTTCACTTTCCTAAGAAAATAAGGTTCACGCTATCTTGTCGGTACGTACAATTTTCCTTTCCCAGCAAGGTTTGCATCCAATCAAACACAGCATAAAATATTAGTAAGAAAAAAAATCATGTTATTTTGTTTCGATAGCAACAGCAACCTATACCCTACTAAACATGACAGGACGGTCTGATGTAAGTAATATAATAACATAAGCAGCACAGATTAGTTTCTCGGTACCACTACTCTTTAAAAATAATTTAATTCTAACGTTACTCAATTGTTTTGACAGATAGCGAGTTCTAAAGTAATCCTTTTTATTTTTCAACATTCACAAACTACATTTCATATCTCAGTGTACCTAAACAAAATGATAATTCACAACGATGCAGCAATTCTCACTGACAGAACAAATATTTGTCTCTAATATTAATCTTACTCCATTGACTTTGTATTGTTTAAAAAATGCATCTAATTGTCTGACAGATCATTGCAATAGGAGTGAATGACTGTGGCAAATATAATGAATAAACGTCAATGTAACAATGCTGCCTCGCCTGATGCTGCAACGGCGTAAGTTATGTCCTAGCTATTTTCTTTAATCACTAAAAATGCCAATTTTAAAATTGAATTGAATTGATATTTTAATAGGTTTATTCCCTGATTCTAAATATTTCGGTATAAACCACATAACAATTTAGAACACTGCAACACTAACGATTTTATTATGGTTAATTCTTTGTGTTTAAATGTATCTTTCAAACATTAGTTTCTGAACTACTCATATACCACAGAGGTTTGCGTCTAGGGAAGGAGCACAGATTTGTCATGTATTAATTTGTGAATTTTAATGGCACCCTATATGTTTCGTGTTAAACTGGATTTGAAGCATTGCACTGCTTGGTTGTAGTAATAACCTGCTTGTTTATTTTCACTGCGCTGTATCTCGGAATGTAAACATTAAAACTGCATCAGTACTTCCACCTACATAGTTCAATTATGGAAATATGTCTTACATTAAATGTATTTAATACGATTACATTATTTGAAACAGTCCATATCCCAATGTTCTAAAACATGGCCCTATATTATATAGATACATAACTCACAATTTGCATAATATCGTGTATTCTATTACAATTCGATTAATACTGTGGATGTTCTTATACGAATTTCACTTTATGCTTGCCAGGCATAGTTGAAACATAGTGATATACTGTTCAACATTCCCAATGCAGATCCTGTACGGTGATAGCTTGCCTTCTCATTTTCTCGTGTTGTCAGGTGCGAGATAACATTTTAATAACTGCAGAGAGCGAGTCACATCAGTGATGTAGTGAGATTTAACTAGTCATGTACTGTTACAGACAACAGATTGGCCACACACACGGGACCACCACATCTCTTGCCATCAAACCCCTCTCCGGTCAACGCGGACTGTAATCCCTCCTTCCCTGTCGTGACAGCTGGCTGAGGACTGGGCGCATATGTCGCCCGATACCGTTAGCTGGTTTTGGGCAGGGCGCCCAAGATTATTAAATGGTCTGCGATGTCTTTTTTGTTTTTGTCTTGGATAATTTTCAAACGTTCCAATTTAATCAATTTATGTTCACTCTTAAACATCCTGTCTTTACAGGTATAGCACATCTTCTGAGACATTGACACATGTTCTTCACCTGTTATTTGATACCTCCTGTCGCCGTGAATCATACCACTCCTCCCACAACCCAGCATTCCTCCCGCTTCTATATATTATTCCGAAAGAAAAATAAATAATATTATGCTGGAACAATTTACAAGAACGTTAACATATCAGCTGGCAATACACTCTCGACTATTTTATTAGACATTATTTAAGATTATTATAAAATATATCATATTATAAAACATCAATTTCCGAGTGCAACTGATTGCACTGCAGAACTTCTTTTAAATATGGCTACAACTATCATCGTCCCATCGTGACTATCATGTATCTTCATCTTTGAAAGGCGGTCATTAATAGGACCAGAGCCCAATACCTGCAGGGAGCGTACTAAAACACAACTATATGTGTCACGAAAATAGTTATGCTCTATATTAAGACAAGGAAATTAATACAACTATTAGAAAATATTCTTTTTCATTTTAGCAAGTCATGTCTACAAGAACGCTTTTTTCACCCAAATATTATACTTATTTTGTTTAACTCTAAAAATCTGCTCTCTTGTATCAGTCATTTGGAAAACAGCGTAAGTCAATTTTCAACCAGGATGAGTTGTGGGTGTTATAATTTTGTACTGTGGTAGTCAATGAAATATGGCGTTTATATAATTAACTCATAATTCAGTGCCTTGTAACACTCGCAAATGACGCTTAATGTGTTTTAATAATATGTGCAATTACCTCTGATCAAAATTATAACACCCACAACTCATTTCAGTAAAAAAAAAAAATGTGCTAGTGTTGTTTCTCAAATGACCGATTAGTGTAGCATATTTTTTTCATTCTCATATTCCATTATAGAATATATTTCTTTGGAAGACATTTACATAAATTATTCTAAAGTGAAACAAACACGCTTGCCATTGGCTGTTTGAGTGCTTAGGAATATTTTTCTTTAAGTTTGTCTGGCTGGAGCAAGAAGCGTGAAACATGTGGCCTTCCTTCTGACATCTCGCTCATTTCCTTTGTTAGATATAAGCTAACCTGCAAATGAATAGCCCACCAATTCATTTATGATTTTGTCTAGTGCGCAATGTAATTAGAACATATATTTTTCTGCACGAATCCAATGATTTACACACGTAACGTAATATTTTATAAGAATAGAAGTGGTGTCATTACGTACTGTGCATCCTGTGTGAGCATTTTTAAGTTTCGGTTAATTTCTGTGACGTGATGCAGAGGTTAGTTACTTAAGAAACTTCTTATTTTTCTACTGCAATGTAATTTAGTATTTTCACCGTTAGTGATGTATTTTAAAATCCATATAGCAACTTTTATTTTGCTATTTGAATACGTCTGAAACAGTTACAAAGCATTCTTCAACTTGTTCAATAATAATCCTTAAAAATTATATTTTCTTAAGAAGTTGTTTGAAACTGATGAGTAGCTACGTTATGATGAATTAAGAAGAGTTATGTACTCTCTGAAACAGGATTAAACAGGAGTTTATGATATTTACGCTTGCCTCAACGTCTCAGCTTGCGTGTCATGATCAGTTCGTAAATATGTTAATGAATCCTAACATAAATCACTTTCACTTTAATAGTATGTGTAAATGTTTTATACTCAGTAAGTCGCTGTTAATACTATCCACCTTCAGCCGAATGAAAAATTTCGTTTCATATATTGTCACTACACCTTTCACACCAGTTGTATATATATATATATATATATATATATATATATATATATATATATATATATATATTTTTTTTTTTTTTTTAATTACAGTTGATCAACTATACAGAGCTATTTAATGAGTATTGCATTGCACCACATTTCACTAATAAATTATATTTTTACAGTATAGTACTGTCGTAAACGATACACTCTGGATAGCTACGCTTTTTTTCCTGCCAAAGTAATTTAACACTTTTAGATTTCTGAATTGTCGTAAGCTTTGAAGAATATTAATGATACATACGATTGCTTTGTGGAACAATCATTTTTTTGTATTGTTACTAAATTTATTGCCTCTAAGAAAACATTTAGTCTATGTAAACAAGTAGTTATTTCCATACAGTCGATATATGTTTTGTTGATAATAAATAAATTCCTAATTTCTTGTAGGTACAATTTGTGTCAGTGACTTTCAAAGTACAACTGAGTTAGCGCAAGGAAATTTAATTACGTAATAAATGATATTACTAATGTAATCATACCCTTTTAATTGTTTGGCCGAGAAGCGCTTAGCAGTAGGGTCTAACATATATTTCAATAGAGAGAGAGAGAAGTGTGAGATTGAATAAATGTCACCTCCTCGTCATTTTTTTAACCTGAAAAACGAAGTAAAAGCGATAAGAGCGTTATTTTTCGCGACTAAGTGACTAGACAATTCAGACTATTGTCTGACTTTATGTTGGCTAAGTCTTCATTTCAACAAATAGTTCAGTTTAACATTTTGTGCTACATGTCAAAGGAAAACACGGAACACGTAAGTAAGTGTAAGTTTTAAAACCAATCAAACTTAATTGTAACTGCCTCCAGTACTTTAGCAAACTTTACAAATCTATGTCCGACATACGTGAACACCATGAAAAACACTGGCGTCGATATATTACTTGAATTTGAGCTTTATTGATACAGTAGACATTAACGTTTTACCCCGTGTCTCGTAGTGGACGACCCATTTCGTCGAGGACCACGACCTGTTGTGAAAAGCTTAATCTAATTTCGGATGTTGTTTATTTAATGAGAAGTGAATTGGGGTGTGTGTAATTTGGGTCCCCGGCCCATTATGTTTACCTTGTTAAGTAGGCAATGCCAGTGATTAGACTTGAAACAGCTTCTTTGATCACGGTGATCGTAGCCACCCATTACTGCATTACACACTTCCTGTGTGTGGAGGCTGCACCGAGTGCCGTAAGCGTCTAATCGCCGGTTGCCTCTAAATCAGGAGCTGGGCAGGCCTGCAGGCAAACCACACAAGCGTCAAGTGCTGTTCGTATCTCTCTTACGATCCTGCAACACCTTTATCTTTACTAACACTGTCGAAACTGCGTGGTAAAAATTATCCTTTTAAAGTAATATTAGCACCTAATATCATAGTTGACTGGCATAAGAATTAACTATAGTCCACTGAACTGGGACATGTAAACTTTAGGCCACATGTTAAAAATCTAAACACACAACTTTGAAATAATAAGAATATTACATACAATATAATGAGAGATATATGAACCTAATGCCATGTTAGTTGATTTCGTTGTAAACAAAAATATATTGAAAATAAAAAGAACTGCATTACGTTTTGATGTCGGTTAGTTAACGGTGTTCGTGTTATACTTTTTTACATTAACTGTATCGTGTAGTACAAAATTTAATGAAATTAATCAGTTCAGTAGGATGGAAGATTACTCTGTACAACAATGTTTGCGATGTTTTAACTAACTTATGATTAGTTGTGTATATGTATTAACCCTGAGTGATAAATTAAACGACAGTAACTACAGGTATGGCATTTCATACTATTACTAGTTGTCCCTTTGCGGCTTCGCTCGCGTGTACTTTAGAAAAAAGTAACTAACTTTTAATTACGTATTAATTGATGGTGTTACTATATTCTCTGTATATAATTAAAACAACAAATACAAACGGCTTCATCCAGTCCACTTCGTTGAGCGTGTTTTAATTGCTGAACATCTTTGTTTTTAATTCATCTTTATTTCTCAATAAAGTAGCTGCCCGGCTGCGGCTTTGCCCGCGTGAAATTATGTAATGTAAACAGTAACTCTGGATAAAATATGTTATGAAGGCATTTAACAGCTAGCGTACTAAGTAATAGTGAACTATACATTACCTTAGCTCAGTGTAAAGAGCGCGCGCAATATGCTCGTATGATGTCATAGTAATTCCCATCGCAAAGTCTTGCACGGGATATGAACCCGTAACCGCACCCCTCCCACACCTCGAACTTTATACAATACCTGAGTGAGTGCTTAAAGGCAGGCCGTGATAAGTCTTTCGCATGTACAGGCTACAGTCCAAAGAGGTGTTATTTATGAGTAGGTTGGCAAAAAGAAACAACTGTTCAATTATTTCTCCATGATCATTCTCTTTTTTCGGGATACTGTAACATTTCACTGCTTTTCACATTCTAAATTTTCGAATTTCATAAAATCCTGAATTTAATTTGTAGAAATTTACATAAGCTTCATTCTCATCAAAAAAATCATCTCGATATCTCAACGGGTATAAGCGGTACAGACACATATTTTTTAACAGATTTCAAGGACGAATTTCGCAAAATCCTGAAATACCTTTTTTTATATTTAGGTAAGATTTATTTTAAAGCAAAAACCATTTCAACATTTCCACTGGTTTAGGAGATAAGTGTGATTAATTAAAAACACGTAGAGCTTTCAAGAACGAATTTCGAAAAATCCTGAAACTACTTTTTAGATATTTACTTAAGCATCATTTAAAAAAAAATCACCTCACTATCTGAAATGATTTCGGAGAAATCGCGGATTAATGAAAAACACACATATTACGACTTTCAACCCCCTTAACTTTCGGATTTTGCAAAATCGAAAAATTCACAAATATGCATTTGTTTGGGCAATATTTTGAAGTTAAAAAATTATGATAGCTTTCCTGGTTAATTAGATATCAGGAATTCTTTGAAAACACATTTCACCCCTTCCCACCCCCTTAATTATTGAATTTTGAAAAATTAATTCTTGGTGGGTGCCTACGGGGTAAGGAGAAGCTTCCCACAAAATTTAATGGTTCTGGGTCCAGTGGTTTGGGCTGTGCGTTGTTGATTGAGTGAGTGAGTGAGTGAGTGAGTGAGTGTGTCAGTCAAGACACTTCATTTTATATATTAAGATTTACACTTACTTTCAGGTACTTTAAATATTACAAAAAGCACTAAAATTTCGCGTAGACGTTTTAGTAGCCTCAGTTGCTTTAACGTCGTTTTACACAAATAGGTATTCTGACAATTAAATTATCTGACGCTATCCAAGATTTTAATCAAACTTGATTGGTGGGAACCATAATTTTTAGATTTTATGTTAATTTGTAAAATCAGTACAATCTCCTTATTAAAATTTAAAAGTAACAGTATGAAATAGATATTTAATTTATTTTTATCAACTTATTTGTAACCACGTCAAAATTTCAGACCTAGTTCAAAGAGCCATACGCTCTTGCCATATTGAATTAGTTAAATGTTTTTTATTTATTTTTTTTTTTATTTATTTGACTTATTTTTCAAACGGCGAAGTTAAGGCATGTAGCCTTCTCTTACACTTAACCATTTTTTACAGATGCACAAAATAAAATTACATATACATAGAACTGCCAAAAACTAAGAAAAAAATAAGTAAAAACTAATGATGACTAACATGACAATACAACAGACCACTTTACATATTCGTGTCAAGTAGCGACTAAAACACTCGTACAGAGTTTACGATTTTTCAAAATTATTCCCAACACAAAGTCCTAACTCGCTGTTATGTAGATATGCAAAAATTTACGTATGCACAAAACAAAAGATGTTAAAAAATAAAATTGATTAATTTATGTGACAAGCAAAAGAACAATGTAGCACTTCACAAAAATATCAACGAATGGTTAATTTTTACTAACCTTAGGCAGCCGGTTGTTAATATATATATATATATATATATATATATATATATATATATATATATATATATATATATATACACACATATTCACACATATATATATATATATATATATATATATATATATATATATATATATATATATATATATATACACACATATACACACATATATATATATATATATATATATATATATATATATATATATATATATACACATATTCACATATACACATATATATGCATATGTATATGTATACATACATATATACATATATATATGCTAAGGTCCTGCACAGAATAGTAACAAAATTAAAAATAGTCTATTATAAATATTTTTGTTCCAGATAAATTTAAAAAAACTAGGCAGAGATAGGATTTAGAACATGATTTGGTTAAAAGAAAACAATTTTTCTGCAAACGATTTCTTTATTCAATTAGGTTTGAATTATTGGAGAAGTGAATTATGAAAAACAATACTTATTAAATTTCTTAAACCAAATAAATAAAACAATTTTACTGATATTAAATTTAAATTGTCAACATAGTCACATTATACGGCCACCAAAGCCTATTACACAAATTATTTCTGAAGTATTAAAGGTTTTTAGCAAAATCCAAATTAATTCATATCGACGACAGTTAATTCATATAAAGCAATAATAAATATACATCTGAAGTGATATTAAGTGTGTAAGCCTATTAATTTTCCTCTACAATGCTAGAGTTGGTTTTTCTGTTATTATTGGTTTGCTGTTGACTCAGTTCCTAACAAAAGCAAATCTATCAACAATCATGTAACTTATAAGTTGCTTATGTATGTAAGAAACGACACAGTTATGACGAGTACCTAAACCTAAAACCATCTTAGATTTATTACACCATGACATTTATATAAGTTTTTAGCTGTTTAATGAGTAACAGAATTACACGCTTATTCAAGGTATTATATGTCACGTTGGTTAGGCGCACACATTGAAAAAAATTCTGGTTTTGAACTTCCTGAAGATAAAATACGTAAATTGTATCTCCTTTTCACTTATTCTATTGATCATTTCCTATTGACAGACACATCTTCCAGTCGAAACAATAAAACTGTTTTAATTAGTAGACTAGTAGTAGCCAATCTTAACTGTAGTGGTTGCCTAGTAAATTAGAGACTTAATAGCTTTCTAATAGTATGGATAGTAGCCATAATGTTATTAATATGAATTTTTCCACTATAGGCCTAAGATAGGACTAACAATTTTCAACTTAGACCTCTTAAGATCACATTTGTTCTGCTGAGAACTGAACTGATAATTTCCACATACCCGTAAACTTAAAACCTGACTAAATGGTATTACGAGCTGTGTTTCAGAGCTCAAACAGCCGATATGGAGATAACAATTTTATACAAACCTTAGTTATTTAGCCTAAAGACATAAAACAAGGTACATAAATCAATCACAAGGCTACTAAAATTTTTCACTGAAAGCGTAATAAGTAACTCAATGGGTTAATTATTGTACAAACTTTCTCCCAGCAAAACAAATCATGAAACTTAATGAAATAGCGTAGACATACGCCTTTGCAGTGCCACGTCATCTCTGAAAACAATTTTTTCTCAGACAAGCTAGTCGCGACGTTTCGGGAGCTGACATTGACTCCAGTGTTCAGTCAAACTGAAACAAAAAAAAACCTTCCACTAATTCTATAATACCCCATTTAAGGTGTGCAGCCAAACAGGAGACAGCTGACTGCCATTGGCGGCGCTAGGAGATGCACTGCTTTATTTTGTTCAAGTTTTCAATTTTCTTATACAATTGACCATCATTGCTAGAATTATTCAAATACATCTTCAAAACCTTGGTCTATAGAGAAGAAAGGTTTTTGTGAGAGTGGAAATATTTTACCTCAGAAAAATCTTCAGATAAAGATTCGCGTGTCTTATTTCGACAGGAACACATCAATGCTCCTGAATAAAAAAATTGTTGGAGGATGCACAGAATGCATATCCATGTTTATATGGTTCAGATTATGCAATTACAGGTTAATGATTAATTAATACAAAATAATGCAGCAAAAATAAAAAAGGTCGGTCCGATTTTGTGTACATTTCCTGAAATATATTTGTACATATGAAGTCTCTTCTTAACATAATAGTTTTGAAAAATCTCGCAATAGCGATACGCAGTTTAGTGAAATACTGTGGGTATACGCTATTGCAGTGCTATGTCGTCTCGGAAAATAGAGAGTAAACCAAGACAAAATAAATAACACAAAAAATTAAAACAAGCCAAATCGGCTGTTGTGAACACATACATAAAGGAGCTTCCTCAGAATTTTTTTGCACTTTGTTTTTTGTTTGGGCTCTTAATTTTCGTTTGGTATTTGCTGTGATTTGACACAATTCTTCTTGGGGTTTTATCAGGTTTGGTTATTTATGTATGTATCAACTACAGCCAATTAGGCCTTTTTTTTCTTAATTGATTTTCTTGGTTCACTCTTGGGTTTTTGAGACGAGATATCTCTGTAGAGGCGAATGTCCACAATATTTCACTAAACTACTTAGCATGTTGTTTACAGTTTTCTCTGATTTAACAACGGTTTCGCCGGGCAGCTCACGGCAACCAACAAACGCCACGTGTTTCACTTCGTGAAAATATGTAGTACCTTTACGGGGAATCGAGCCCAGGTCTCTATGATAGGAGGCGAGCAGGTTTGCCACTACACCACCGCGACCCCCTTATGAGATTACGATTGTTCGATGTAAATCAGGTAACTTTCCTCTTTGTATAAAATTTCGTTTTTAACGCCAAACATGCCAACCATTGGAGTGTTGGAAATAAAAATTTAATTAATATTTTGTTCAACGAAAGAGGAAGAGACTTCATTGCCTTTTTTATGAGTTAACATAATGTATGCTGTAAGGCCAGATAATCTACTTCCTTGTTATTTTATGTGTTTATTTATTTTAGGGAGATGTATAGGCTACCGTTTTATTTGGCGTCTTAGGTATGTAAGACTTTTGTTAAGAACTCTATATAGCTGTCGCACGGACATTGCTGCAACATGGTAGGGGTATGTTTTTTTAAGAAACACTACTAAACGTATGGTACTTTCGATATATTTATCTATGACAAGAAAACACATTTAAAACTATGATTGTGTGGTTTGGTTTTCCAAGGAGCCAGTTAAATATCACTTTTTATAGGCGCAACGCAAAATTTGCACTTGTGTTGCGTCTTCTTGCGCTGCATTGGAATTATATACTCACGTAATGCCATAGAAGAAGCATTTAACTTGCTCTGCACTTGTGTTGCTCTGCGTCGGTGCAAATAGCCGTTGGCGATATTTAATCAGGGCCCTGATATAGGCCATTCGGAATAAAGTGAGCACTAAAGATTTAACCTTTGAAAAAAATCACTAGCCGTTACTGCATATACATCACCACTAACAAGAGTTACTTTACTGCTTGAATGGTTGGTAGTGATTTATTGTATGTAGTTCCGTGTATTTTCCTATTTGAGTACAACATTAGTGAAAGAACATATGATGAACTCGACCTGTCTGTATTTAATACACTTCAAAATATTTACTTATGATCTTATTGACATTCATAAATATATTATAATTAGACTCGATTGGCGCGAGAATTATGTGACGCTATCGTCGACCTCGAGTCGCCGTGGCCGTTATCGCTTGCTCCGTGCTTCAGACAGTTCAAAACTCCACCAACAGGTGGCATCAGAGTTAGGTTCTCGCCGCCAAGTTGCATATTTGGTTGCATCATTTGCGTGTGTTTGCCCGTTTTGAGTATATACACATTCAAAAGTATTGGAAATTACTTTGAGTATCATTGCCGAAATGATGTGAAACCATCGGTAATATGTATATTATGTTTTACGTTTGCTAGCCTAAAAACAACGTACTTTTTATTTCGCATTTTAAGAAAATAAGTTATTTATTGTTTCTGAAGTGCGTCGTTGTTGTTCGTGGCAGTAGAACTGAACGAAACTTGAATTATTGAATATCGTGTGTCATGTCTGTGGTAGTGGCGGTTTTGCGTTACAAATTAAAATAAAATATGCCCTCATTTACGAGATTCGTAACTGCAATAGTGCGTGTTGTTTAGATTAGTCGATGGACAGAAACCAGACATTAACTCGCAGGTATTTATAACTAAGATTACTTTTTTATATCTTACATTCAGCCCCCGTGCATTTAATGAGTAGATATTGTAGCTAAAA
>PNEQ01030622.1:0-29439 GCA_003012365.1 Medauroidea extradentata
AAAAAAAAAAAAAAAAAAAAAAAAAGCCTGGATAAAAATGCAAAAATTAATGCAACAATACTGTTAAGAAACTAAAAAACAAAATAAAATACTAAACATACTGCCAAAAAAATAGCAACTCTATAGAAAAATAAATACACCAGACATAAACAAGAATGGCACAAAAAAAATTAAAATAAATTAAATAAAAATAATTACTGCTTCAATGAGACTCATTACTTCCTTTTAATTGCAATAATATTATTTTGGTTTGCCATTTGTTAATTACTTTGCTTTTATTGTTTTAATCCTAGCTTTACATCCATTTTTCCCACTTTCTCATTTAGTTTATGTATCTCATTCAGAAACAATTTTCTTGCCATTTTGTGTTACATATGTACGTATTTTCACTGTCACCTGCCAAACTGTTAGGCAATGAAACAAGTCCACATACTGTTTTGAATTTGAAATTAACACTACCGTGGCAACCAAACTTAAAAAATATTAGCATGTTAAAATACTTTTGAGTACAGTTTTCAAGGCAATAGGTGTTAAAATTCTTTTCTTTTTAGCTGTGGACCTGTCTGGCCTGGGAGGTTTCGCAAGGAGCGACCGGTGGTTGTGCTCAGCGATGCTAACACACACGAGGAACTGTCCTGGCTTACTGCATGCCAGACCTCATTCCTTTGCTATGTGAAGTTTATTGCTACAACTGCAGACTTGGGTTGTAAAACGGGACAAGGGAGACTGGCCGGCTGTTGTAGGCTTTCATCAAGGTCAGCAGATGGCTGAGCTGGTTTTTAGGAGAGTCTGGTCGTGGCGGTCAAGGAGTAAAGATTTCATCTAGTTAGAGTGAGCGTCTCCCACCCTAGGCTCGAGGAGAGACTAGAAAAACCTAAGTTTGTGTAGAGTTGCAGGCCTCTAAATCTAGTGCTGTAGGCAGCGAGGCCGCTGAACATCCCAGAGGAAGGTTTTGTGGGCCGGAGGTAGTGGTTGGCCCTGGGACAGCCATACATAGTCAGCATCCATAACCTTCAAGAATTAGCAGCTCTTTAAGTTATTTTTATGTTCTCGGTCATAGATTTTGATAGGTGTAAGCATTATTATGTATTTGATTACTTGCTGAACGCATCGTTTGGTTGGATTTAGTCCTCTGAATTCTGTGTTGGCTACATTCTTTCTTTAATACAGTTGGAGATGAGCTGTTCTCGTTTGTTTACATTTGTGTGGAGATTACCTGTTAAGTGGTAAACTAACTGCAAGTTATTTGCTAATTAATTTAAAGAGAAGAGGTGAAAACTCTACAGAGGGTGCCTAGTGAGCTTGTTAGATACCACATTAATTATATCATTATTTGCAAGTGCTCTACCACTCTTTCCTTCAGTTTATTATTGGTTTCGAGTGTTACGTCTTGTTATAAGTGTTAATTAAAAGTTTGAGAGAAGAGGTTTCATTTCCTAGGAAATAGGGTAAACAGACATCACAATGAGAGATTGTTGCTCACTGTTTCTCATGTTGTGACAGTAATATAATTTCACTTTATACAATGACCTATTACATACATAAATCTATAACACTAATGACAATATTAATTATTATTATAAGACGAAAAAGAAGAAAGTTTAGTAATACACAATAACTATGGATTTAATCCTCGGCAGGTTTGGCTCCAGATTTTGCACACTGGGGGCACATGGGGGACGTGGCCACTGGTCGGCTGGTTTTCTCGGGATACTCAGGGCCCACCCAAACTTGTATTCAGTCACTTTTCCACCTGTTGGTTCTCACTTCATGTAATCCTTCAATAATCTTTGGTTCGCCAGGCTTGAGGGTAGCCATGGGCTGCCACCCATTCTGTAGTTGGAACCATGATTGAAACTGTGCAAGGAGAATTGGACATACTGTAATTGAGATATTATTATTATTATTACTATTTGGTGACGTACCCCACACACTGTCATACTGGTAATCAAATGTAAAGTGTTCACCGTAGTTAGGCAAATTTTTTTACAGAAATTCACATAAACTGTGAAAGTAGAGTAGTCTACATACCAAGATGCAACTGAACGTCTTTAACTTCCAATGTTGCAGCATTACGGTGCTTAGAAAACAGACATGCCGACTTGATTGTAGAATCCAGGAAGTCATCAGCTATCTGAATCAGAATGTCCTCCACTTCTTCATCCAACTGTATACTTGGATCCACTTCTTTTACTAATTCATGCAAACGATTCTTGGACAGAATCTGTAAACAAAAATGTAAGGAACTAGTATGTAGACAGAAAACAGGGTTGGACTCGGCTCACAGGATTTTGGTAGGAATCTTATTAACTAGGTACAAATTCATGTGAGAAACTTGGGCACTGTATAAAATTGTATAAATGAAATATATTTAATTTTCTATTTAATTAATGCACGTTTAACTCTCACTTGTAAAGTAATTGCTGAAGTTGCTCAAGTACAATCTAGTATAATGAAAAAACTTTCATATAATGTACACAATATCTCAGTAACTCTGTTTTTTTTTTTTCAACTCCCAGATATAGTTTCAAAGTGAACGACATGATAAAATAATTTATGTGACTATTAATGTAAAACCAACCATGAGTATTTGAGGAATAACAGCATTTGTAAAGGACTTGTGCCTTGTATTTTGGTGTCTAAAACTCAGGACAATGGTTTGTATCCACAATTATTACTTCCATACTTCTGTGAATACAAGTTGTTTCACGCCAATCACATAGTTGAAACTTACAACCGATACCTATACCGTGCTGCTTATACGTGCAAACGATTTTCTAAATTCCTTATCTACTTAGTAAGTTCTGCATTTCAAATTTTGTTTGTGTACCTAATGTCTAAACTCAGAACAAACTGGGAACTGACCAAGTTCATAGATCTTAGAGCACGTGCATGGCTGGCTCACAGCTTGCCACTTGATATAACAAACTGAACACAATAACCGACGTGAGCGAGAGGTGCTGCACACTTACGACGTTGAAAATTATTTCAACAAGTATTTTTCAAAACATCCTGCACATCTGAAAAATATAACAAAAAACACAAAACTGAAGTTTTAATTTTTTTGTTGTACCTTTTAACAAACAAATTAGTAATTATGATGGGTACATACTGAAAGTAAATAGTATCAATATCACATCTAAGTCATCAACAGTTTAAAACTTTGTAAACCAGTTATGCGGTTCTCTCAAGTTGGCCTACATTCCAATTCTTAATAAATTATACAATTACATTTGTTTAACTTTGTTTATTATTCCCATCACACATAGGACAGCACAGTGAATACCTCAATGGTTAGTAACCAATGTGAAATGAAAATTTATGTACATTCATACTTAAATTCACAAGATACAACAAGTCTGGAATTTCAAAGGTGTTGGGCTGAGTGACCTGACGAGCCACGCCATCTTCCCCTCCCCTGCTTGCTGCTTACAGCCCCAGCAATGAGGCGGTCGACTGCGCCCTGCCTTGGTGGGAGAATGTAAGACCCAATTAATTGATTGTGCACTATTCCCGCCCACAAGTTGACAGTACAACGCTTCTGGTGTCCACGGGTGTGCGCACCACGAGTATTTTCGCAGTCATACAAATTATTATTATTGTGATAAAAAACTCCCTCTCGAGTGAACGACGCCTCATCCGTAAACAAGACCAGAGATGGAATTTTGGATTTCGGGCTCTCTGTCCTAAAAACCAGTTAGAAAAATGACTCTGAAGAAGGTAGTCATTTGCACGCAATGCCTGCACTTTTTGAAGACGGTATGGATGCATACTGTTTTCGTGTAAAACATTCCAAACTAGGTGTCGATTAACTCCCATTTCATGAGCAACTTCCCTTGTGCTGGTCGTCGGCGTTTTTTCAAATTCATGAAGTACTTGTTCATCAAATTCGGGAGTACAAACTCGCCTGGGTGTGCTCCGACTTTGTGTCATGTCCAGACAAATGATCCTGTGTCTCGCAAACGCTGGTCATTATTCGTGAACATTTGTCTGCTCGGAAGTCTTCTGTTTGGAAATTGTTGTTAATACATCCTACGCGCCTCCGCTGTGGTGCCGCGAGCTGCACCACACGCTTGCTGCATGTCCGCCAGCTCAGCAAAAGTGTATCCGTTCTTAACCATGGTAGCACTCGAGTCGGTTTTCGTTAGATGCACAAACACACGAAAAAGAAGCACTCAAAAGAATGAATCAATGTTGCGCAAACACTAAACCAAATGAACCACATTAAACTGTCCATTAACTCACACACCGTCCAATTAATCACATAACCATCCACTTAAAAAAGTTGGCTAACTATAAGTTAACTGTCACGTCCGGCACTGCTAACAATGCAAACAGACTGCAGAAGGGTTAGACAAAAACTGTGACCCAACCTAATCCAAACCACACCAGCTGATCTACCCGCTTAGACTTCTTAGGGAAGAGGGAAGAGAGAGAGGAGCGTGGTCAGCGGGCGCTGCGCTTCACGAAAGCACAGGTGTTGAGGGCTCACAGCGCCTTGAAGTAGGCAATCCATAGCGCGTAGCTTCGGATGCGTGTAACAACTTAACAGTAAGTCGGAGAATCATGGTTCCTATCTTCAAAATACTTGTTTTAGTACCCCCAAGCCACACCCCTACATTTAAGACGTGTAATTTTTCCGCATCCTGTATGTATATATGCATATACACATATACATATATATATATATATATATATATATGCATATATACATATACATATATGTATATATGCATATATACATATACGTATGTATACATAAATAAATGAAAGAAATTTTTCAAAGACAATTCCAGGTGTTTCCAAGGCAATCTACAGCTTTTCAAACATATCAACTGTGTTTTGACATGTTACAATCAATAAAATGGCAAGCACTTAATCCATAGAGAAACATTGAATTACATGACCAGTATTAATAAATACTGTTTTCCAATATTTTGCTAACATTTTACACTATAACAAAACAATTACTTTTCGTTAACAGTATTCAATCTCATCACTTAACATGGCTACTTCAGCTGCTGATTCTTATAACTTTTTTCCTGTATGCGTTGAACTAAGAAATTAGAGGGAAATTATCCCTTTTCTCACCACAAAGAATCCTGACTTACAAACACACTGAACAAGCCTAGTCTTTATATATGGAGTTCTTACCAAAACATAACAAATAAAGCACAGTTGTCTGCTGCATGAATATATTCCTTTTCTTTATCACTGTATGTGAACAATGTACCAATAAGTCTGTTATCTTTGCAAGAACTGAATGACATAGGTTTCGTTTTAACATTTGGTGTACATAAAATCTTTGCATTAACTGTGGATTCAGAGAGAATATGATTAAATAAAAAAATTGGTTCTGTTTTCAATACACTTAAAAAAATTTGCAAAATGCATAGATTTCTTGCTTGAAAATGCTGTAAATTTAACCTTAATTTTTTTAAACCTAATTAAGCATAAAATAACTTACACTCTAAACTGTTTTCAACTCAATAATTCTTACATGACAACAAAAAGCATTACATTTCAACTCCTCAAAATTTGAAACCAATATTTTTACTACTGAAAAGAAAACAATAGACTTCATTAGTGAGTTTATATACCACGAACATAGAGAAAATCCCTTGCTGTCATTTTACTCCACTATTATAGTCGCAAAGAAAAACCATTTACACTAAAACAAAACAGAACTTACACAAAACAAGTCTGCTTGCTTTCATACATGTTTATAATGACTTTCCACTCCCTCATACAGACATGTTGAAGTGATTTTCTGTAGCAACACACATCCGTCTCAAAATTTGGCTTAAGCGCTTCACTACTCCTTTTTTTGTGTCAATCTTTTTATGTTTTCGTACATTGGTTTTAAAGTTTCATCAATACACGGACACACGGCCAAAATTAATGTTGAACTCGGCTGCAATATTCTTCTGTTTCCATGTCACTGTGTCTGTTTCTCTTTTTTACATTCCAAAATATGAGAGTATTTTTCAAATTGGCATAATTATAAGTTCCTTTTTAGAAGTAATAAAATTACCAGAACATACACGTTTACCTCTTCCTTCCATAAAAGCCAACATCAACCGTGACTTAATATAAAAAAAAGTCGATGCCCAATCACAATGTGAAACGTCACTGCGTTGTTGCCAAATTTACCTTTACCAGCACTTAGCTAATCATAACATTCTTAAACGGGAGAAGTGGTTTCAGAAACTGTATGGTATCAACAAGTAGTTAAAAGTTTTGTTTTTATTTATCATATGGTCAGATAACCAATACTTTAAACAGACATTGTGAAACAGGCCCTATGTTTAGTTTTCACCAGCACCGGCTGACTTAACTAGACGTTTCTGGCCATTTTCAGAAGAGGCTGTATTTTAAAGGGAGACAATTTTCTTTTGTCTTCCAGAGATGCGGATATCACATCCCAGACTTTTGTTTAATATTCCCACCACAACCTACCCAGAGCTGAGGAGGGAGGGAGTAGTCACGTGACTGACACTGTCGGCCGAGATGGGAGTTAGTTGAGCCGTCACTCGTTTCTGGGAAATCGGTCTGCTACAGCTACCACACAATACGGTTTACACGATCCATCTCACGCACGCCACCGATATAAGGACATAAGTCACAGATGTCACGCGGCACACCGTTGCGTGGACAGGCATGGATGCGGCGACACATTTGAAAGAACAAAAGCAGTTACACAATTTGAAATACAATGTTGCGGAAGCGACAAATGCTGCAACAGGAGTTTCACAGACAATGGTGAAAAGTATTTTGGCAGAAGGTAAAGTTAAAAGCAAAAATCGTTTAAGCTTTTTTCGCCCATGGGGAAGAATAAGGACAGAAAAAAAATTGATAACTTCACACGCGGGGCTATAAGGTGGAAAATTCATGAGTCAATGCTGTGAGAAAAACAGTTCCAACATTAAAGAAATTGACCAAGGCATTATGAGATGATGTGGTTTTAAATTGTAGCAGAGAGTATGTACGTAATTTGTTGAAAAGTTTGGGGTTTCTGTGAAAAAAGCCCCAATCTAAAACAAATATTTTTAAAGAAAAACAAGAATTTTCAGCATGGGGAGGGTGTTATTTATGAGAAATTCGTCAGTATTGAAACGCTGGCAGAAATATCATGTATGTTGATGAAACATATGTACATGGAACACACAGCGATAAATCTTGTTGGCAGTCAGGCACTAAAGTTAGGTGTCACAGAATTGATTGGCAAGAGGTCAATGGGGGAGAAAAATAAATTTTTTCAAATACTTTATTAATTTTCAAATCAAAGCAAAAGTCTGAAGACTACCATGACTATATGAATTATGACAATTTTTCCACGTGGGTGAAGCAAAAGTTTCTTCCAAATTTACCAAAAATCAGTGTCATAGTTGTAGAAAATGCCAGTAACCACAAAGTACAAATAAATGAAAAGCCTACCTCTGCAACCGTATACCGTTAAAAGCCAACAACATTCAGTTCTCCAGTCACATGTTTAAAGTAGATTTCATACTGTTGGTAAAATCCCATCACAGAACAAAAACATTCAAAGTGGACCAAATAATCCAGGAATGTGGTTATGAAGTGATTTGTTTGCCATCATACCATGCAGATTAAAATCCCATTGAACTGGTGTGGGGGAAATATTAAACAAAAGTCTGTGATGAGATATCCACATCTCTGAAAGACTAAAGAAAATTGTGCAAGAAATTATTTGATTTGCTTATAGTGGAACAAGTGTTGCGACTGTGTAAAGAAAACTGAAGTAAAGTATTTCAAGAACGATGCAATAGTGGACATTGAAGTTGATAAAATAATTGTGAAAGCTGAACTCATCTTCTGATGAAAATCCTACTAGTGATATGGACTCAAGTGACACAGGAAGGGCTGACTCAAGCTCGGAACAGATGAGTGTTGCAAATCAAGTTTGATTGTAGTCCATTCACAGTTAAGTGAGCACTTCAACGTCCGCTAATTTTAACACTATACATTTATAAATGAGCCGTAACCCCAGCAACGACTCCCACAGGCTGATGGCCTTTACTATCCAGCTCCCTAACCTTCTTAAAGGCTCAGTAAACCTATTCCAAATGAGGGGCAAGTCTCGACCATGTCATCAACAAATGCTTATAACGGGTTAGTGAGCAAAGGATTTGGACATTCTGGAGCAAAGAAAACAAACCCATAGCTGGTTTCAAACATGTGTATTACAAACTCAATTTCACAAATCGTAAAATTTACAATTCACAAATACAGGCTCACAAAACATTACAGTGCTAGAGAATCTTTCCCATTTAACTCGTGAGCTTTACACTCCAAACATGCATCTGTCATGCAGTTACACGACTCGTTGAGCACCCTACTCAATATACGAAAATAACAATCGGGATCCTATTGCTCATTTCGCCCAGTTAGTTCAAACCTGCACGCCTCAGAAGAACTTTATGGCATTTGTAGTGTTTATCCTAAACACCCTCACGCACTCACACAGGCAATTTAAATGTTCAGTTGCCATCTCTTCCCGGGTTTCCCAAAATGCAGAATCGATGAAAGCAGAAACATAATTTTGTGGCGAAACGTCTTACTCACCAAGGTTCCGATGGGCCCAAACATACAAACGCGCGTTCAACATTCTGTGAGGAGGAAACCTCTACCCATTAACCCACTAGGGCCTTCCTGCAAACTATGTCTACGTCAGTCAACACCACCGAACATTCCAACATACCAAGCCTGCTGCATCCGCCCACGGCAACACTCACTCACTACCAGGAGCAATAGGTCTTAACAGCTTGGCGTTCAACCCGAGAGTGCCCCTCTCCACCGCACACACCTTCACACCACAGTTCGCCCCAACCCTCCTCCTAAATACAGCACCCCAACCCTCCTCCTAAATACAGCACCCCCAACCCTCCTCCTAAATACAGCGCCCCCAACCCTCCTCCTAACTACAGCACCCCAACCGGCGTACGACGGGACTAAACCCCCCTCACCACCCAGGCCCTCCCCTCCATGGCCAGTGGAGTGGCAGGTCCGGTGGGTAAGAGAAGGCTATAGCACCGCTAACCGGGGCAAAACCCCTCAGGAAGACGGCCGAAGCCAACCTCCATTCTAAGTACAAGAGAGAGAAGCAAACGCCCTAACGTAAGGAGAAAATATTTAACCCATTGACAAGGGCATAAACCCAAAATAAAACAAAACCCCTTAAGAGACAAGGGAAACAGCTCATGAAGATGTTACAAACTGCTTTACTATATTCTGTGGAATTTTCACAGCAAAAATAAGACTTGGCCTTAGATATTTAATTTAATGAAATGCCCACTTAGGCACGAATGGAATATAGAAGAGTAACTCGTATTAGTGTCACTTATCTACCGACATGCATTATTTTTCAAAAGGATGTTTATAAAAATTTTTTAAACTGAAATTTTTTTTATATTTGGCTTTTAAGGAAGTGAAAACATTTTAAACGTGTTCGCCGTTAATCTTACGACAAGATGAAATGACAAGGTGGTTATGCTTTATGTACAGGATGTTAATAAGAGGTATAGCCAAACTTTCAGGAAACATTCCACACACACAAAGAAAGAAAATACGTGATATGGACATATGTCCGGAAATGCTTAGTTACCATGATAGAGCTCAATTACCTACATCTCGCTAAATGTCGTCGTAAATAACACTTCGTACAGAAAATGTCCCCAATACCCAATGGATTGCTTCTTTGCAATGTACTTTACTTCCTAGGTTCACCGCCAGATGGGCCACTTGATACAATACGCCATACTCCTGGGCATCAGGAATTCCATGCGGCAGAGGGTAGATGAATGTATCCTCGCTCACGGAAGTCATTTTGAATATTTCATTTAACAACATGTGTTACGTAATGCTGGTACTGTCTGTTTCTGTGTGCTCCCAGTCCATCATTTCATGTCAGTAGAAGAGACGCAATGCAGTCACGATTACCTTCCGTCACGTCGCCCACCTGGCGGTGATCCTAGGAAGTAACGTACATTCTAACGAAACATTAAATTGGGTATTTGGGACAGTGTCTGTACGAAATGTTTTTTACGATGACATTTAACGAGATGTAAGGAATTGAGCTCTACCTACCATGGTAATTAGCATTTCTGACATATGTCCATACAACATATTTTCTTTCTTTGTGTGTGTAGAATGTTTCCTGAAAGTTTGGCCGTACCTTTTTGTAACACACTGTAGATTCTTGCGTAAATATTAAAACAAATACTTCACGATTCTTTGAAAATCACGAAATAATGAGAAAGAAATGGATAAAATGAATCTTTAAAAATTCCTTAATAGTTACAAAATATTTTATAGATGAAATATTCCTGTCACGCCAGTTTAAAGTTTGAAAATATTAAATCAACACGCATCTCTTCTCGTGGTCCGCATGCACACACATCTTGGAGTGACTAACAAAAAGAAAATAACATAAAAGGAAAAAATTACTTGGCTACTGTAGACCTAAGGGGAAATGCTTGATATTACTGTGATAATGTATTGCACGCAAAAAATTTTAAGTACATTTTTGTCGATGTAAAAATAATACTTGAAGAAGATTACAACACATGACGTACCGGAAAAGTGCTTTACCGAGTGCGTTACTGAAATGTATGTGTACAATGAAAGAATTTAAAAACCGATATAAAGTTAATTGTTGTTATATGTGGAAGTTATTTAAATCTAGTGAGTTGTGTGGAGTGTATAAAGTTATTTAGGTACGGTAGTTGGAACATGAAAAATTTTATTTCTGCACACAATAGTGTTAGTTTTGCAGTGAAAAAATTTTACCTAGCATAGTATTATCGTAACAGCATGTCAAAGTCAAAATTTGCACATTACAGAGATGCACCCTCTTCTTAAATCAGTCGTTTTTTTTTTTTTTAAATTAAATACTTAACACTGGTATTAAATGTTACGGACTATACGCTTAAAGTTTTTACAACTCAGAATAAAATTTTTTTTGTAATTATACAAATTGTCAGAAAATCAAGTAAAAATCCTCAGTTAAGCAAATTTTTACAAATGCAAAATCATGTCGCTCGAGTTTCTATGATTTTTTTCAAACAGCCTGTTTAAATTTAAGTGCTAATTATTTAATTTCATTAAGCCAATTCGTTATAGTAGGGAATACATCACCATAGAAGACGAATTTTGACTTTGAAATGCAGTTACGGGAATAATATGGAAGCTAAACTTGTTTCATAATAGAGTATTGCGGTCACTAGTAACAACTATAAAACTAACATGATTACTTGCCACAATAAAATTAATTTTTAATGTTCTACCAGGCTTAACACAATATTTTATAGTACTTAAAATTGTTTCACATAATTTAACACACTCTGTCATGCTGCAAACAAATACAGTAATACCAGCCGTTCGCCATGTTGAATCTTTTAACTGATAATATACTGCGCTGCTTTATACTTTATTAGAGTACGGTTCCTTACACTTGCATGTGCAACCCTTGAGGACTTGGTACTGTATTCCTTTATGCTTTTCGTGATTCGGAAACCCAATAAGCCCCCCTCCCCCCGGGGACGATACCCTCAATCGCTATGGCAACCACAGGAACTTATGAAAACCTTACTTGATCGGCTCGACGGATATAATATCGCTCTAAAACCATTCGAAAACCTGGTGTGAGTGTAATCTACCTCCGACCGGAATCTCTAACTCATCTCTACGCCAGATTTACTCAGGTCTACCTTGCTAGGGAACAGGGTACGTAGCCGCCAGCAAATGGAAACCAAGAAAGAACGCACAAAAAAGAAACAAACAGAAGATCCCACGTGTGTACACAAAAGAAAATCTGTTGTACTTGCATGTTGAACAAAGTGCCTTACTGAAACATTTTAGTTTACATGTTGTTCTCTATTTTCCTATCAAAAGTAAGTAGCATTAACATAATTCTTATAAAGTTAAACGCTTCTCTTAAATATCAGATGTACAACTTCACAAGCATGACAGTTCAATAATAAGACAGCATAAAGTTTTTAAGTTGTTTAACTGAATGATTTTCGTTTGCTGATGAGATAAGTGAGATTGTATATTGTTGTGGTAAGAAAATTACTTTGCAAATTTGTACAGTATCGCGTTCACGTAAGCCAGGGCAAGAGGTGCGGGAGGGCTCGGCTCCCCTACCGCCCTTTGCTGCTGGCCAGGAACTCACGCATGCGCAGAAAGAGGTAGTTTTGTATCATGTCCCCTATAATAAAGAGATCACCAAGCCTTCGTCTAGTCCGCATAATATTGTTACAAGTTTGAGAGCACAAACTTTATATGTGGACAATTCCAATGAGTTCTTTCGGATAGAGGTCTTACAATTACAAATAAAAGAGTTAAATTAAGTACTGGATTTAATAGCTCACAAAGCTACGAAATACACAAAACAGTAATCAACTAGAACTCTCACAACACAATTAGTTATGCACACAATTACTCTTGTGTCACAGACACGTTAATTAACTTTGACAATTAAAGCACAAGAAAAGTCTGTACCATCAATTAATTAAACACTATAAATCACAATAAAATTCAGTCATATATCCAATCAACAGTATTTCTAATAATGACAATGTACAACCTTATCAGTCCGAAGTGGTGATAGCTCACCATGTGCTGCGCAGCACCCCGAGTGCACCGCTGTCTTCACTCTTGAGGTCTTCTGTTCGACTCCCGTCGCGCACCTCCTCTTCGCCTGTCAGCCCGCCGTAGCAGTCCTCTTGTATCGCCAACACTGCTCCGCAGGTAGCCGCCTGCCGCCTCACAGTAGACTTTTGACGTCACCAAGATGTCTTCACCAGTATCTCTCCACAGGCGTAGCACCTTCGTCTAGCACTTCCAATAGCGAACTCTCCTCAAATGTGCCGATTCTGTGCTTTTATACTAGCCCAGACAATCGGGTGTTCCCCGCATTACAGGGGTCTAAAAATAGATATTTCATCATGTTTCGGATGTGCTTGTAGTCACGTCGGCCGCCCTCGAAGGGTTAAGACGCAGTTGGGACAGGTATCTATGGCGTAGTTTCGGCGGGATTCCCACTATGAGCCACCCGGGCTTTGAATCATCGGCCAGCCCTCAAGGTGTTACGAAACAGCCGCCGACCACTGGCCTCCAGGTACATGGCACGCAACAATATCGTGATCAGTCAGCCACAAGCCACACAGGGAGTCGAGCCAGCAGTTTACAGACGACACCTTCACAGTCGTAAACAAACGACGTCCACAGAAACCCGTATCGAAGGACAACACCCAGATTACAAATACCAACTCAAGCCAACTTTGTGCTCGCAACACCACATCCTTGAAAATGGTTGCGAAAAAAGCTCATCTGCATATGAAACCCATTTTGTCACCGGATTTGAACCCACGGTCATCGAAACAGAAATCATTTCTTATATTCAATCCAAAGTTAACACAGACAACATCAAAGTAGCTCGTCTCAAAACAAGGCATGACTCCTATGCTTCATTTTATGTAGGAGTGGCAGAAAAAGATTTTGATGTCATCTACAATCCAATATTTTGGCCAGCAGCTATTTTTATCAACATTTTCAAAGGTTCACTCAAGGACAAACTACTATTTTCTCCAACAGTAACCAACACAGAGAGCTCTTCCACCTTAGAAGCATCCAGTGGGAATAACACGCCACAACCAAATGATCAAGTCCTGGTTCAGTCGGAGGTACGAGCAAAAAAACAAGATAATCGCCAAAAATAAACAGTTGCCAGTCTATTATCAAAATGTGCTAGGGCTGTGTACCAAAGCCACAACCTTTGCAGAAAACGTGTTAATAGACAACTATTTGATAATTTGCCTTACTGAGACACTGCTAAACAACCTAAAAGTTAATTCGAACTATTTTTCCACATACTGTACTACACAAACTAAAGATATGATCGCGATCCAAATTTAACCTCAAAATCCTATGGCAGCAGCGTCCTCATCTGCTAGAAGACATCTTCATTTCCAAAATCAAGACGTCTCTCTTTAATTTAATCTCCAAATGTCGATAAACTATGGTTAGAACTCAAAAAAACTCAAACTAAAAAATGTTATTAGCAGTAACTACGCCCCTCCATCTACTAGCGTGTAAGACTACCTAACTTACTTCAACAGCACTGAACAGTTCGCACTGAATGTTATTGGTAAAATAATCATTCTTGGAGACTTTGATGTGCTGGGAATAAACTGGATATCCAACCACACACAAGATCATATTATTTATAAACATTTGAGACCAAGGACAAGGGCTTTTAGATTTTGTCACTTCTACCAACCTAACCCAAACGAACACCACACGTCCCAGTATAGGCCGTTCGGAATAAAGTGAGCACTAAAGATTTAACCTTTGAAAAAAATCACTAGCCGTTACTGCATATACATCACCACTAACAAGAGTTACTTTACTGCTTGTATGGTTGGTAGCGATTTATTGTACGTAGTTCCGTGTATTTTCCTATTTGATTACAACATTAGTGAAAGAACATATGATGAACTCGACCTCTCTGTATTTAATATACTTCAAAATATTTACTTATGATCTTATTGACATTCATACATACATTATAATTAGACTCGATTGGCGCGAGAATTATGTGACGCTATCGTCGACCTCGAGTCGCCGTGGCCGTTATCGATTGCTCCGTGCTTAAGACAGTTCAAAACTCCACCAACAGGTGGCATCAGAGTTCGGTTCTCGCCGCCAAGTTGCATATTTGGTTGCATCATTTGCGTGCGTTAGCCCGTTTTGCGTATATACACATTCAAAAGTATTGGAAATTACTTTGATTATCATTGCCGAAATGATGTGAAACCATCGGTAATCTGTATATTATGTTTTACGTTTGTCAGACTAAAAACAACATACTTTTTATTTCACATGTTAAGAAAATACGTTATTTATTGTTTCTGAAATGCGTCATCGTTGTTCGTGGCAGTAGAACAGAACGAAACTTGAATTATTGAATAGCATGTGTCATGTCTGTTGTTGTGGCGGTTTTGCGTTACAAATTCAAATAAAATATGCCCTCATTTACGAGATTTGTAATGGCAATAATGCGTGTATTTTAGATTAGTCGATGGACAGAAACCAGACATTAACTCGCAGGTATTTATAACTAAGATTCCTTTTTTATATCTTACATTCAGCCCCCATGCATTTAATGAGTAGATATTGTAGCTAAAATTTATCGGAGCAGTTTAATGTAGTTGTAAACATTGCACGACCCTATGTAAATAAAAGCACGTGGCATTATTTGTGTTAACATCGGCGGAAAGATATAAACTGGCAGGAAATAGAAATTAATCAGGGCTTTTTTGAGTGTTCACTTTATTCCGAATCACCTATAACAACCTATTAGATCCAACGAGCTATATAGTAAACATAGAGGGGCGGTAACAGCGATCTCCAAGGCTCTGAGGTGAAGCCCAATTGAACGTGGTATTTTGACCTTAGATAAAATGGCGGACTCTTATATCCGGTCGAGACACGAGAGCGATTATACAAATTTAAACATTATTACAGTATAATATATTACAATAATTATTGGCATTTTTTCCTGTGTTTAGCGGGAATATAGTGGAGCTATAAAGTAACGGATTTTATGAGAACATATGACGGATTTTCAACATAATGTTGGCCACACTGCTGTTCGTCATGTTTTCTTTAGTCAAAACAGTCATTCAATTGGGCTTCACTTTGGAAGCGTTTCCACCCCTCTATGCTTCATCAACCTAAATCAAATCACTATTACATTAGTTAATGAACTGTTAGTTTAAAGAAGATAGTTATCACCCTGCCATATTAATTGAATTAGGTACTCTTTAACTAAAAATTATTTCTTAGTAAACAATCAAAATTGGATTTTTTTATTACAAAAGCATGACTGGGCAAAAATTTAAAAGTTACAAATGTATGTGGAAAATTTGCTTATCAAAACTATTAAGCCAGATTCACAACCACACTTAAACGTACGAATACACTCACGTACGTTAAGTATTAGAGATTGGATTCACAACAAAATGTAATCTACACATGCGTGGAAAATGTTTATTTCATAACAAAATGTCAGTAATTAATAATTGTAATTTATTTTTATTTTTCGTAGCGAATTTAATTATTTATGGCAACATGATAAATGATTTCTCAATTTAAAATGTGTGCACGTGCTACATTCACAACCACCACTTAGCGTACGTACGTACAAAGTTGATCAACTCTCCTATGTATGTACGCACGCTATGCGAGGATGTGAATGCTAGCATGTACAATCTGTGTTTCTATTTTTACACACGCGTACGCTAATTGGTGGTTGTGAATCCAGCTTTACCAATGCCATGTGCAAAACAATTCCTATCCAAAAGCCACTACCTGACAAATGACGTGGTTTACAAAATAATTAAAAATTATAATAAATATGCTAAACAGCTTAATTACAACACTCCACCATCACATATTTAATTATAACCAATTTGACAGACATCCATCCCTATAAAATTTTCTACACTTTACCAATCGCTTTACTTTTAATGATTTTAACTAATAATTATTAGAGCACACACACTGATATTTACCTCACTGGTTTAATAATAGTGGATTGTTTAGTTGTCCGCTTGTTTAGTGTTTGTTCATCTGTTTATTGTCTTGTCCTTCGTAGTAGTGTGTCTGTTACCGTAGTGTGTTTCTCTTGTTTCATGTATGTATGCATGTTATTTGTACAGTGTTCCCCCGCCATGGCAGTGAAGCCATCCGAGTGCACTATAAATGGTAAATAAATAAATAAATTAGTACTCTGCATGATGCCTTGTCACTGTACATTATAAGATATCTATTTCGTTTTAAGGTATAAGCCCTTAGAGAGGCAGTTTTGTTGTTTAATACTTCATTTGAAGAACCCTAATAATATGAAACTTATCTACTAAATTAGGCCTACCAGTACTGCCAGAGACTTTATCAGAGAGCATCAATTTTTACTATTCTAATAACATAATTTTTAAAGAGCTTTATTAAGACACAATTTTCTTTAACTAGCATCTTTAATATCCTAATGCTATAAACATGCAGGTAAAATCTGTATCACATAGGTCCTGTTGATTTTTCTCTAACATTATCTACTCTACACCCTGAGTTAGCTGAGGAACATTATAAACTATTTTCAGTTGAATAAATTTTTACAGTAATATTCTAATCAACACGGAGATATTTTGTAAATGTTTGAAACCAGTATATGTGTCAGATTGCTGAGAAGAGGTAGTAGACAACACGCTTTCATTTCTAGATTGTCCGGAAAGTGCAGCATTATTTTATTTTTCGTTTTCTTTGCGTATTTTCACCACTCAACAAGAACTAATGATTTTCCCAAATTAAATAATAACTTTGAAATATCAATCTCCTAATTATTTTTATGCTATGCAGTTTTCTCTTGTGTTTGTGTAAATGTCCTGTAGCACATGGAACATCTCACTGTAAGATAAGGTACTACGATGAATCACGATACAATTAATACACTCCCACAACACACAATATTCTACACACATCTACCTTCAGTAACAAGTTTGTGCGCAAGCTCACATAATACATTTTAATCAGAAAAATACATAGTCATATATTGTTAATTTTTTACTACAATGTGATCATAGGCAAAAAAAATAGGTCTGCAGGTAACCTTTTCAAAATTAGAAATTTTTTTTGCTTGAAAGTTAAAGTGTTTTCACATTGATTTTACGAAGTCTGAAGTTAAAAATAAAGATGAAGATGTTAAAATTATGTTTCGCAACAAAAAAGTTAGTCATATAGCACACGAAATGGCTTCAGTGCACAAACGACAACAATAGGGCAATTAAAGTGAATTGCTTACATTAAACAAAATTTTTTGCTGTAAGGAAAGTTGTAACGCTTGTATGAATTGCAAATCTGATTCAAAAAATGATTGCATACTGATAAGTAAATTATTCAATACACAACAGGTAAGAATCCTATTACAAATTAGATGTTTCACAAAAACAGTAAAATAAAAACAAGCAAAAACATTGGAGTTGTACTTACATAAACACGTCCTCCATATTGTACACGTCAGGGGTGACAGAATTATATTCAAAACAAAACATGTTTGCATCAGGATTTTTCTACTGCACAGCCCTATATATTCACTCTTTGTTTACGATACACGCTGTACGGACCAGCAAGCACATAAGAAAGCAGACGTCACTTCCATGTTAAGTCAAATACCTTATATTTTAGGGGAGTAGGTGAGAGGTAATTGCCTGAATCGGTTCCAACTGCAAACAAAACTTGTCAAAAATTACTGCGAAAAATAATTACCAGTAGAATGTATAACGCAAAATTAAACTGTCTGTGTTGAGAAATAATTATATCTTGAGTAGGTTATTCATTTTGCAGGGTGGCACCGAGACATACATCAGATGTTTACGAAAAGTAACCTGGTAGATGTAGCCAGGTAATCTCGGTCACGTGACCAGGTTACCCAGGTTATGATTGAAAGCACGAAAGCAGTTAGCTTGGTTCTCTTTTTGGACGCAAGTGAACTACACTCCACAACAGTGCAACCTCACTTTTTTCGTGAACTAACTATTATGTTATTAATATTTAACAAACTTTAAGTACGTACATCTTATAAAACAGTTTTAACTTTAGTTTGGTTAAGAATTTTTTGCTGTGGTCTGAATTTGAACATTTTCAATGGGCTAAAGGGTACTACATTTTCTCACTGAGAAAATATGTAGTACCTACATTAGTTCACTGTTCACCTTTTGTAAATTACATAGGAAAATGTTACTAAGTTGTGACTGAATACAATGAAATACTTACATAATTACTAAAATCTGTCCACACTAAAATCATATAAGTATTGAAAATTAGAAATTACATTAAAAGTCATTGTGGCCAACTTAGATTTTCAGTCATAACTCATCCCTTCATTCAACACTTGTGACATTTACTCTACCAATCACAGATTTTATATAATTTATTGCGTTTGAGAAACTAAATAACAAAGTTAAGTTGAAAGTAAACTATGAAACTAAAAATTATGTAAGATATTCTGGTTGTAAACATTTGAGGTTGGCACTATCCCAGGCACTTACTTCAAATAAGAGCATCATAGGCCCTACATTGTATCAATCCCCTAACAAGGATGGAGCATTTAATTTAGTTAAGGGAAACTACATTTATTAACTAAGTATTTTACTGTAATGGTGGGTATGATAAATAAAAATTCCAGGACACTAATAAATCTTACATGAAAAATTACAATTATTTGTTAATTCCAGGATATTTCCAGTACTAGAAACTATTTTTCACAATTCCAGGTTGTGTATGAACCCTGTAAATGGCACACAGACTGTTCAGTCACAGAAGCAGAAATGTACTTTTTCCAGAAGTTACACAGTTCAACGCAAATGACATTGAAATGTTCTCCAGAGACAATATTACCATACATTTATACATTATTAATATTATTACTATATTATTATTGTAAGTTTAGGACAATGCATTCAATTTTTCTCGAGTCATAATTCTAGTAGCCTATTTTAAAGTTCTGAAGGCTGTCATGTAACCAACTCCTTCCATGGGAAGAAACTAATTGTGATATACATATCGCAGAATGAGTTTAAAGCTCTCACTCTGCGTATGTACATGTGTATGTGCGTGTTCATGAGACGTCTTTCGGTAGTTGGATAACTGCTGTGCATGGATGGCTCTTCACTGAAACGTGAAAATGGTCTGAAGCTCTTTCAAAAGCCTGTTCATGAGTTTGTTTAGTTTTTGTCGACAACAGCGGAGGAATCAAATGAGTTCAGAAAAGTACATAAATGAAAATTTTCAGTTTTAAGAAGAATCGGAAGATAATGTTCGAATTCCTCCAAGATACAGAAATATATCAGAGCCATTTGAAGTGTAGGCCTACAGAGATAATGAGTTCCAAAAGAGTATCGCTTTTCAAAAGACATGGTTCGCAATGTGCTGTGTCCATTTGTGTAATATTTGGAAAACCCAGTTAACTGTGTTTCGCCTATTCCAGCGGTTAGACAGTTGTTGTTAAGCCTTAAGCTTTACGCTGGTGGAAGTTTCCACGTTGGCATTTTATTAATCTGAAGATTATGCCAAAAATGTTACATATCTCTCACCCGTTAAAAAAAGTACATAAAATAAAATGTAAAGCACTTTAAAACATGTAGTGGTATAGGTAGTAACATTAATGGTAATATTACCTCTGTGTTAATAATAATCTAGCTGTATCCCGCAACTTTGCCTTAGAATTTATTTGCGCCCAAGCCTTGCACATAATAGTCCATAAAATTTGATTATACCCAAACTAATACATACAAAGTTAAAATTATACAATGATAAGTACGTACAATCTAGAGTCTGTTTACAAGTGACACAAGCTTTGTAAGACCAGCGTATTTATTTTCTGTATTCATCATTATGAACAACAACAAAGATGATGTAATTGAACTAACATAAAAAAAACTTTCAAATGAGAATTGTTTTTTTCCAAAGAAGACTATTGAAAAAGATAGAATGTATTCCTATACTCATTTGGAGTACTATAGCCAGGTAGAAAATCCTGCTATGTTGCCATATTTACAATGCAAGTGAATATGAAAGCTTTTTCAGCTGGCCGATACCCGACAGAGTGTTGCCAAGTGAATGGCTGTTGAAAGCTCTTTAGGATGCCGACTATAGTCCAGGGCCTAAGAGTCTCATTACATAGTCTTGGTATAATAACATGACAACTTTAACTAGTAATAATTGAGATAAAGAAACTTACGGGTCCACTTGAAGGTGCAGCATCTTCTGTAGTAGAAACCTCAGGCTGGTGGCTTCCCGGATCCTCGTCCATGATTGTCGACACTGCATTCTGTGACTGGTCCAGGTCGTTCAGTGAGCTGGACATCATTCCCTACAAACAAATAACTGCTTTACCTAACTATTGAAATCAGGCTAGGACTGAGAGCCATATCTATAAACAGCTTTCGAAAGCGCTGTTAGCAGACATTCACCTGGCACCTTGTCAACTACTTGCAACCTGTATAAACTTTTGGGAGCACGCCAGCTGAAGTGTTGATATGGCAACATAGCACCATTTTTCTTCCTTTGGATAGTACTCAGAATGAGTATAGGAACTCACCCTACAATATTCAATTCTTTACTGACATTTCACCACATTTCAAGTTTGTTGTTCATATCTCAGATGACGTTACTATCTTTGGATTTAGATTAGGTATGTAAGCAATGTTTTTGTGAACTTTAAATACGGTTAAAGTAGTATTGTTGAGGGATTTTTTCAGTGAGCATAATAATGTGTAAGTATGGAGAACAGTACAGCTTTTATAAACAATGATTGCATTATTAAATAAAGAAATACATAAAACTAAAAAAAAAAGTGAACTGTGGAATAACCTGTTACACGAGTCACTTAACGAAAATACAAGAACATTGTAAAAAATTTAATTTTTTATTTTTTACAGCTGACATGAGTTGTCAACCCACGTTACTGCCTACTTCAAGTGAAGTGGTTATTCCAGGTTGATGCAAAGGGAAATATGTTAGGTGTGTAGGGCTGATTGAGCCAGTAACTAAAGGAAGCAGCCTGCCAGATGGTACCCTAACAGCTAGAACATTAGTCTATCCTGTATCTGACAGTTACTTGAGGAGGGGGGGAGGGGGCATAATAGGCATTTGTAAGCAGGTTTCACAAACCCTGCCCATTACTCCCGAAGCTCTAGGGTCAGCTAACAATTAGGGTGTATTGCCTGAGGCATTAGAGGAACTATTGAAGAGAAGAAATGAAAACCTAAACTAGCGACAGGAGAAAGCTGTAGCCGAACTGTTACAAAGGAATCAAAATGCCTTCTTGTGTGGACCAAATGACCTAGGCAGGACCAATGTCACATTCTATCACATTGACACAAACGAGGCCCGCCCAATAAAGCAGTCCCCTTGACGACTGCCTCAAGCTTCACACGAGGCAGTAGATAGTAGGATTCTAGAACAGATGAGGTACCTAGATGTAATAGAAACATCAGTCAGTCCATGGTCCTCTCCAGTTGTGTTAGTAAAGAAGAAAGGTGGGTCGCTGCGATTTCGTGTTGATTACAGTCAGTTGAATGATGTGACCAAAAAGGATTCTTACCCTCTGCCTCTGATAGAAAAAACCCTGCACAGTCTAGCACGAACACAATGGCTTTCAACCTTGGACCTGAAGAACGGATATAGGCAATGCGAAGTGGCCACAGAGGATTGGGAAAAGACTGCCGTCTGTGTCCAAGGGAAAGGAACCTGGCAGTTCAAAGTTATGCCATTTGGGCTATACAATGCCCCTGCAACCTTTGAACATCTAATGGAAAAGGTCCTCCCACTAGACTCCTGTCAGGTTTACCTAGACGACATTGTTGTCACCGGCAAGACATTCAAAGAACATATAACGCGCTTTGATGCTGTGCTCCATAAAATTTTTGCTACTAACCTTAAATTCGTCCCTAAGAAATGTGACCTGTTTCAGCAGAACGTTAAATTCTTGGGCCATGTAGTGTCAGCCCACAGGATAGAGACAGACCCAAGAGAAGACAAAATTCAGCAGAGATTGGCCTCAATCAGCAGACAAAACTGAAGTTCCAAGTTTCCTCATATTACCGCCATTTCGTACATGGGTTTGCAACAATTGTTAAGCCATTGCATGAATTAACAGACGCAAGAAGAAAATTTCATTGGACCCCTGAATGTGAGGCTGTTTGGCTAAGTTAAAGGAAATATAAACATCACCCCCAGTCCCGGTTTTCCTAACAGTAAGTGCGAGTTCATCCATGACACTGATGTTATCGATGTTGGTATTGGTGCTGTGCTGTCGTAAGTTCAGGAATGGAAGGAGAGGCCACTTGAGTATTTTAGCAAAGTACTTCATAAGTCTGAAAGAATTACTGTATGACTCACATAGAGGTTTTAGCTGTTGTGAAGGCAATTTCCCACTTTCATTCTTATCTTTAGGGAAGATATTTTGTAGTACATACTGAGCATTCTTCTTTAAGATGGTTATAAAATTTCAAGAACCCAGGAAGGGCAGATAGCACATTGGATGCAACATCTTCAGAAGCATAATTTTTAAATACAGCACACACCTGGCCATCTTCACAGAAATGCAGATATCCTGCCACAGAGACACTGTGAACCATCTTGTCAACACTGTGAGCGCCAAGAAGAAATATTGCGTTCAGAACTGTATGCAGGACCCAGATCCAAGAAGATACTTTTGGTAGCCAGACACCATCATGGGGCAGTGAGGAAACAACGAAAGACCAATTGAATGACCCTAATATGTGCCCTCTACTAGAGTGGAAGGAAAAATACCGATGACCAAGCTGGGAGCAGATATCTCGTCTAGGGGCCACAGTCAAATCCCCTCATCTTTAGAAATGGTGTGTTGCATAAGAGGTGGGAGAGCAATGATGGAAAACAAACACTATTTGAACTTATCTTGCCAGACTGCCGGGTTCCAGAAGTGCTGAAGGAACTACATAGTACTGCAACTCAACTGGTGGAAATTTCAGCATCAATAAAACTCTCGACAAAGTTCGCCTGAGGTTGCACTGGCTCTATTGCCGGGAAGATGTGGAGAAGTGGTGTATAATACGCTACACGTTCACTTGGGTCGCGATAGTTAACGTGCACAGTGTTGTGTTGTAACGTGTTGTTATCCCTTTGATACATTCGAAGCTTAAACGCAAGGTTTTTCATAGCCAAACGCGCGAAGTTATTGCTAATGTGATTGCGTTTATCAACAAAGAAAAACGAGCTAAGGGACCTATAATTCCAATTGCCGAAACACAAAAACGTGTGGCCGCCGCTACGGGTGTTTCTAAAAATATGATTTCTCAAATCCACAAAGAAATGCAGCGTATCGAAAATGGCGCAAGTACAAGTTTCGCAACACCAAATAAACACAGGACTCGCCCAAAGCAAGTGATGGGACTGGACAACTTCGATAAGAGCGTTGTGCGCCCGACAATCCATAATTTTTATATCCAGAAGAAAACGTCTCCCACAATCCCAACGCTACTACAAGAATTACGTGTGTCGATGGGAATTAAAGGAGGAGCAACATGCCTACGAAAAATTGTTCAGGAATTGGGTTTTAGGTGGAAGAAAACCAGAACAAAACGTGTCGTCCTTACCGAAAAGCAAGAAGTTAGACACAAGTGCATTGCATATCTAGACGCAGTAAAAGAAGCAAGGAAGCAAGGCAGACCTATAGTGTACATAGACGAGACATACATACTCAGTTCACATAGCACAGAGAAAACGTGGACAGACAATAGCAATGTGGGTATAATGAAACCAGTATCAAAAGGCGAGCGATTAATAATCGTACATGCAGGCAGTGAAACTGGATTTATTAAGGACGCGTTACTAATGTGGCGTTCGAAGCAAGCGACTGGCGATTATTACAATGAAATGAATGCCAATAACTATGAAAAATGGTTGCTGGAGAAGCTTATACCAAACCTTCCAGAAAACTCTGTACTCGTGGTTGGTAACACACCATATCACAATAAATTGCGAGAAACATGTCCAAATTCTAACACCACAAAGGAGAGTATGAAGTCTTGGTTGCGCGAAAAAAGTATTGCATTTCAACCCGATCTGTTGAAACCTAAACTATATGAATTAATCAAACTTCACAAAGAAAGATTTCGGGTGTATGTTATCGATGAGTTAATGTCACAACACTCCCACAGCGTTTTACGTCTTCCACCATACCACACGGATTTAAATCCAATAGAACTTATTTGGGCAGACGTAAAACAATGGGTTGCGCAACAAAATGTAGACTTTAAAATTAATAGTGTCATTTTTTTGTGCAAACAACGTTTTTCTGAGATAGGAAGTGATGAGTGGAAGTCTGTGTGTGAACATGTTAAAAAAATTGAAGAAGGATATGGAGTACATGAAGGGGTTATTGATATTGCTGTTCACCAAGTTAAAATCAACTTAGGTGGAGTAACCGACACTTCAAGAGACACCGATACTGGCAGTTCATGTGACGACGTAGACGGCAGGAGTGTCGCTGGAAGTGATGGTGTATTGTCTGAAGTTGAAGAGTTACAGCAGGTAAGTTGGCTGCCACAGTCATACATATGTTTTTTGAATGGTGTTTACGACATGCAGCTGGCCTCCGTCATTCCCCTTCTTAGCGGTTGGAAAGGGGGGGGGGGGCAATGTGGGGCGGGTTGCTGCGCAGAACGTACCAGTTTACGCCTGCTACGCATCTCGTTGAAGACCTTTCCTAGCGTGCGGGCACTGTAAGGTGCCACTTGAACTGCATTTGAATCAAGGACAAAATTTTGAGGCTACCTTATTCCAAGAGGTGACCAGAATTCTGGGTATGAGGAAGACACGGACCACCAGAAAACCAAAAGGACTGGGATGCCAAGGTGCCTTTATTTCTGTTAGCCTACCCTTCAGCAGTTCACGAATCTACACAGGTAACACCTTCGAAGATGTTATTTGAGAGAGAGCTCCACCTCCCTAGTGACATACTGTTTGGACGACCGTCTGAAGAAGAGGTAACCACCCCAGAATATGCCAGTGAACTATGTAGGAAGTTAAGTGGGCATACACGACTTTGCTCGGCAGCACCTCAGAATTAATATAGACAGAATGAAGACCAGAATAATCGAAGGGCATCTACTGAGCAATTTAAAGAAGGGCAACTGGTTTGGTTGTATAACCTGCTAAGACAGAAGGAATACTGCCCCTAGCTTCAGAAAAACTGAAAAGGCCCTTATAAGATTACAAAAAATTACGCAGTCTTTAGGATATGGTACAGTGGCTCTTGAGCTAAACCCAAGGTTGTCGACATTGATAGACTGGCACTTTACAAAGGTCCAGAAGTTAAGGAGTCTGTTCCTGACAAAAAACTTAAGAAGGGTGCAGTGTAACGAGTCAGCGGTCTCAAAGGATGTCTATGAGAGTGGAATTTGCTTTCAGAGTAGTTGGTGATGGTGAGGGGTAGTTAGTAAGTATAGGAGGAATCTGGTAGGGGATTGAGGAGGAGGCTACAACTTGCCACCGCACATTTGCTGAATTGCAAGTTGTTGTTTTTGTTGTTTTTATTACCATTACCGGTATTATTTAAAAATTATGGAAAATAATACTCCTTGAATATGTTAATTATTTCTCTAGTGCATAATTATCTTATTTTGGTTTGTTTGATGCTCTCCAAAACAGGTAGGCCTAGCTTGAAAAACATGGATACAATCTTTCTGAAAAGAACACAGTTTCCGAAATATTTAAAAAGGATATTGAATCAAGAAATGAGAAAATAATTGTATTTGCATCAATTCGATAATGAAAAAATAATGTTCCTAAAATATATTTTAAATATATTATGAGCCAAAAAATTTTTTTCATATTTTTGTTAATTTCATTAAATTAAAAATTAAAATTTTTGGTTGTTTGCTTACATAAAGTGTTGTTTTTGTTTTCCGTTTGTATTTTTAATGCATTATTACAATACAAAAAACTACAATAGGTTCTGCAACAGTTATATTAAGCATTACAAATGTTCTTAAAATTTTTACTGCCAGTTTTACCGATTTTACATAAACTATCGAATCTAGGAATACAGGCTTGAATAGAGGAATACCAACTATCAAACCAAGGAATTTGGGGATATCAGACCACACATTATCTGAACTGCCAATTTTAGACATCAACATTTAAAAAATTTAACTATTTTATTTGTACAAGTTTCTAGACAAGGAAGGTTTGGAAATTTTATTGGACAGTATAGATTACAGATTTTTCAATATAAACAATTATTCTGCTTTTCAGATTTTTTATAACAAAAAATTTCCTTAACATACTGAATCCCTGAATTTCTCTTACGTGTAGTTGTGGCATTAAATTTATTTGTACTGTAAACTGAACACAGACGGCAAAGGAAAAATAGTTCTGACAGAAATAAGACTATGGGAAATAGAAATGACTTTAATTAGCCTAAATAATGGAATTATCGACCCAGAAAATAATGGTGAGTAACCATCATAATCCTGTACGAGTTTTTTTTTAATTGCATACTAAATGCACATGTTAGGATACAAGTCCAATAACCAATTCTGTGGTGTTCGGGTAAAGTGGTATAACTCGAAAAACTGAGAAAATTGTGTTAATTTAGGAGCACATTCTACAAGTTATGTTCTACGTCTGGGTAAAAGGCTATAACTTTAATGGTTATGAGAAGGTAAAAAATTAGATTTGGAAGAATGTTTGCTCCATTATACTCAGCAGAACTTCGAACTTTCGTCTTCCATTTACACAAAGCGCCATTTTTTGACTTATACCACTTTACCCAAACACCACAGAATTGTGCATGCAATAAATCCTCACAGTTGAATTTACATAAACAACGTAAATTTTGTCACCCTCAATAGTGACCATAAAATAATTGTTCTCTATACACAAAGTACAGAGTAAAGTTCAAAGAAAATATGAAACGTTAGTTCTAATTATTTTCCTTAAGAGTTGAATAGCTAGTTCAGAGCCTAATTGAATTTTAAAACACAGACCTTCACACTTATGTCTAGGTACTTACACGATGAAGCCAGCTTCGGACGTTTCCGTAACTTTGATTCGGGTATGTTCGGTATCGCGACCTTTCCTTGCCCCCTATCCTACCAACAGCTGTCCGGCACTCACCCCACCTCCTCCATCATTGCGTCACAGCACTAGACAGCTGTAACACCTTATTTTTTCTATGACAGCTGTCGAGTCTCGCCATGTGTTCTTGTTAAACACAAGTAACAATACAGCAAAATCTAAAGTAAAATTGTTGGAAAAGTTTGACATATTTTAAACAAATTATTTACTACAAAACAAGCATTTTAACATATTATCAGCAGAACATAGTAAAACATAAAGTGCAAATGTTGAAAAAATTTCAGTATAATAAACACGGTTTTACTAACTCGCTTTCTTGCCTGTTTGTCTATTCGGTAACAATAAACAGTGTATTAATTTAGGGGTTTATTAACTCGCTTCCTGGCCTCGCTGTTCGGTACAAATTTTGTAATCGATTTTAAACTGTTTTCCGGATGAACTAGAGTCCTGAAACCATAGACGTAGCTCAGAACTGAATGATATTGCAATATAAGAGGGGGAAATTGTAATAAAAATAGTACTAAGTTTAATACATATGATTGCAAAATTTCACACACACACGAGACTTAAACGCAGGAAATAATTTTAAATAAATATATTTTTAAATATACCATGATTTTAAATACCGACTCTAAAGTACAAAATAATTGATCCTATAAACATATTTAAACGATTTAACGTAAAAAAATGTGGCGTGTTTGTAATAGATAACTGATGTATGAATAGTTCCCCAAGTTAATAATTAAAAATTTTATTGTTAACTGTTATGTGAATTTTCTCAACGACAGCTACTCTTTAAATTCTTTGTTACTATCTATTGCATGCACCCCAGGTTTTTTTTTTGTTTGAAATCTTACACACTGTTTAATAAGGGAAACTATTTTGTTTTTGTTTAGTCAATTTTAAAAGCGTAATATATTAAAAAAATATTTAGTATGTTTCAACAGAGTAATTACTACAAAAACACAATCGTTTTAACATATTAGGGTTGCAAAGAAATAAATTACTATACCTGTTGAAAAAATTTGAGATTTTTGACCATATAGCCTAATTACTTAAAAAAAAACAATCATTTTTAGCATTTTAGTACAACAGAGCAAAACCTGAAAATACAGCTTTTTCAGAAAAATAAATAATTTTAGCATATTAGCACCGCACAGCAAAATATTAGATGCCACTGATGAAAAAAAATTTTATTACAAAACCAAAGTAACTTACTTTGACGGTGGCGTAGAAGTATTTTATTTTATTTTTTAGAAGAGGCAATATTTCCCTAAGTTTTGCGCCCATTCTGCTATTAAAAAAAAACTATCTTCGACCTTTCATTTTATCCAAAAATATGCTGAAATAAATTCTGTCTCTGTTTATCCACCGAGCGAGTTAGCAGAACGGTTAGAACATTGGACTCGCTCACTCGCGTTAGGGAGCATATGCGTTCGATTCCAGTCATCATGATTTCTGTTTTCCATGGTTTCCCGAAATCACTTTGGGCGAATACCGGGATGGAGTCCTTAACGAAAGGTCACGACCGATTACTTCCCAAGTTCCTTTGAACTATTGTTGTGTATGTGTTACCGTTTCTAATGATCTTGGCTGTCGACGAGACGTTAAGCCCACTTCCCTTCCAGTTTCCGCACTCGAGATGCATCTGCTGCCAAGTACCAATCAAATATGTATTTCTTAAGGGGCTTATGCACCTGACGCATGAACAGTGTTGTAGCGTGTTGTGCTGCA
>PNEQ01030623.1:0-29439 GCA_003012365.1 Medauroidea extradentata
TTAGGCCGGCGACTGAGAACTCGCTTTGACCTCTTACTACCGAGTAAGGACACTGTTGTTGAAAGAAAGCAGGCGAGTCAGGTACAATATCACCAAGGTAGTAGAAGGAAGGAATTCATGGTTGGCCAAAATGTTTATGTTACACGCTTTACAGCAGGGAAGGTTAAGTGGGTTCCAGCAGCAATTGTGGACAAACTAGAGATGTATTTGGTAAAAACTGCTGACAACCAAATATGTAAACGGCACTTGAACCAAATCATGGTGGCACATGGACGACCGTCGGTGAGTACGTCACCAGAACCACACAAATGGAGGGAGGAGCAAACGGATTGTAAGGGTACTAGATTTGGCCAAGGGGAGAGTTATGCAAAGGAGAAAGTAGGAGCACAGGAGTTAGAGAAAAAGGAGGAACAATTTGAGGGTTTCAAACCTTCTGAAGTAATAGATGAGGCCGAGTTACTTGAACAGTTGAAGGGTTTCAAACCTTCTGACCCAGTAGGAGATGAGCCAGAGTTTCTTGACTGTGATGTTGCTGATGGGCTGTACATAGAACAACCCTTGCATGAGAAGGAGGTCAGGCGTTCCAAGAGGTGCAAAAGAGTAAGAGAAATATTAGATTTGTAGGAAAACTGAGTGAGTGGAATAAAGAAGGTTGAGGTAAAAAGCATCAAGGGGAAAGTGTGTAATTGAAAAGAGTTAATTATACGACTAGGTCAAATAAGATAAGGAATGTGATATGTGTCAATGAAGGTGTGGTATGGTTGAAAGTGTATATGGTATATGTTGTCAATGAAGGTGGGAGAATGTGGTATATTTAAAAGCGTAAGGTTTCCGAATGTGAGATATTTTAGAGTGTAAGGTTGGCAGTGTAAAAGGAGAATGAGTAATGGAGTGAGTGTGTTGGTTGAAGTGTATTAAAGGAAATGTGTAACTTGTGAGAATAAAAGTATGAAGCGAAAAGTACATGGCAATCTTTATTATTATGCAAGGTACATAACACAAGAGACACCACTATTCTCGTAGCCAAATATACCAAGCACTGCAGTGTAAATAAATGACGTTCTGCTATCAAATTTTATATTATTTTTTTTTATTTAGTAAGTGATGAGAATTAATAGGGAAGCAATGCTTCCATTGCTTCCGTGGGCGCTTCGCCCCTGGGTACAGTATAAGCAATCACTGTTCAAATCCTAATCTGTACACAAAGTCCTTCAATTTTGGTCCAGAGAGCACCTTGGTTAACATATCAGCTAGATTATTTTGTGATTTTACCTAGTTGAACTTCACATCACCGTTCTCCACATATTCACGCAAGAAGTGGTATCTCACATCTATGTGCTTGCTACACTCTGAAGTTAGCCTGTTCTGAGCCAAACATATGGCTCCCTGATTATCTACATTTACAACACATGGTGCTTGCATAAAACGCCCTTGCATTCCAATTTCCCCCAGAAGGTTGCGAAGCCATAGCACTTCCTTCGTAGCTTCCGTAATGGCTATGTACTCCGCCTCGACAGTTGAACACGCTACAGTTCTCTGTTTCATACTTTGCCAAATAACAGGTCCCCCAGCCAGCACTATGATGAAACCACCGATAGATTTGCGGTCCTTGATGTCATTCGCGGAGTCCGCATCTACATACACCCCTACTTGATTTCCACTTTTCTCATACACTAGTTTTAGATTCACGGTTGCCTTCATATACCTCAATATGTGTTTCACATTTTTCCAGTCTTCCCTTGTTGGGTCACTGCACATCTGGCTCTGTCTGCACACTGAGAAAGTTAGGTCTGGGTGTGTTCCATTTGCGATGTATAGAAGGCTCCCTATTCCTCTACTGTACACTGTCTCATCGAAAGGTAACTTTCCTTCATCCCTTTTTTGGTCAGCGATGTCCAGAGGGGCTGACCTCCCCTTCGCATCACCCATTCGAAAATCTTCTAGAACCCTTTCAGCATAACTCTGTTGGTCTATCACTATCTTGTCAGGATTTGGTCTGTCAACACGTAAAGAAAGCAAATTAGACGCTTCACCTAAATCATTGATGTCCAGTAACGACTCTAGCAATCTCCCCTTCATTTGCTGTAGCTCCATCATAGTCCTTACTGCAATTATGTTATCAACATAAATTCCTACCAGTAGGTCTTCTTTATAGAACAAACGGGATCTGCAACGCATCTGGTGAGTCCGAATTCCTCCATCAATTTGTTCACGTAATTATTCCAGTCCCTGCCTGCTTGATGTAAACCATACAAGCTCTTTTTTTTTTTTTAGCAAACAGACAAACTCTGAAGCATTTTCCCCATTTTCATTAAAGAATTCTGCCTGTTCCACATATACCTCATCCTGTAGTGGGCTTTAGACAGATGCTGAGGTTACATCGTAACGCTCAACCCTCCATCCCATCTCCACTGCCAGTGCCATAAGTTCTCTAATTGTTTTTTTCTTTATAATGGGACTGTATGTTTCAAAATAGTCTACCCCCGAAATTTGTGTGTAACCTTGAGCGACCAGCCTCGCTTTGTAGCGTCCAACTTCTCCTACATGGTTGTACTTAAGCTTGAAGACCCACTTTGATCCGACAACATTCTTATCGTTTGGTCTTCTTACTATCTCCCAAGTTTTATTCTCTCTGATGTTCTTCATCTCCTCGTTCATTTCTGACCTCCACAGATATGAATCAGTGCATGACAATGCTTCACCTGATGCTATCCTAGGTTCAAATCGGCCCTTGCCCTCACATTTCACAAGGTTACAACTGCATGGCTTTGCTGGTATCCTTTTTCTCACAGACCTCCTTGGTAATTGTTGTTCATCGTCCTCTGTTTCTGATCTTGATTCTTCAATTTCTGAATCGTTGCCATCTTCACTGTCTTCCAAGCTGTCTGCCATTGTACCATCATGTGGCAGCCCTTGCGTAAATATCTCCTCCTTTTCCCTTGTAGCCCCCTAGATTGGATTTTTTCACCTTAAAGGGGAACAAGTCTTCACAGAACGTCACATCTCTACTTACAATAACCTTCCTTTTCTTGATATCCCGAAGACTATAACCCTTGATATTCTCTGGGTAGCCCAAAAGAATACATTCACTTGCTCTAGCATCCAATTTTTTTGTGTTCATGGTGGCAGCCCAAGCCTGGCACCCAAAAACCTTAAACCTGTTGATGTCCTCATCTGTTGTCTGATTTCCAGTTCACAGCTCCAGCGGAACTCTGTCTTGAGTGGCATGAGATGGACAATAGTTTCTGGTGAGATAGGCTGTGCTCAGGGCTTCGGCCCAAAAGGGATGTGGCAAACCAGATTCCACCAGCATGCACCGAACAGTATCCAGTAGTGTCAAGTTAAATCTCTCCGCCTTTCCATTTTGCTCAGGGTTATATGGAACAGTTTGTCTATGTTTGATTCCGCACTTCTCCAGGTGTCCCTGAAATGTCTTGCTTGTATAGTCCTCTCCATTGTCGGTTTGTATCATCTTTATCTTCCTGTCATGGAGCAACTCTACCTTTGCCTGATATTTGATAAACTCTTCGTACACGTCCCCCTTCTGTTTTATTGTGGCAACAAATGAGTCATTTATATAATCATCTACAAAGGTCACATAGTATCTTGCGCCTCCTAACGATAGGCATTGCATTGGTCAGCCAATATCAGAATGGATTAACTCTAGGGGCCTTCCAGTCCTAAACTCAGTTATTGTGGGAAATTTTGCTCATTTTTTCTTCCCCTGGATGCACACTTCACATATTTCAGGTCGCTCAGCCACCTTTACTTCAGTTGCAGGGATCCTTGTAACGCTGTCTTCATTACAGTGACCCAAACGTCTATGCCATAAAGTTACAGTGGCCCTCGAGGCATCATTCTTTTTGTTACCTACAATCCTGTGTCCCTCTCCATTCTCAGAAGAGGGTCTCAAGTCACTCACTGTCTTTACATAATATAGATTTCCAACTCGTACTGCCCTAAATAGGATTTCTTGCCTTTGTTTATCTATTACCTTCACAGAACCTCCCTCGAAATGTACCACCATTCCTAATCCTTCAATACAGCTAATTGATAACACGTTATCTGACAACGTTGGTACATAAAGCACCGTTTTCAGCATGATGTTTCAACCACCACATTCCTCAGACATTCTAAGCAAAACTGTACTCCTTCCCTTAATTTCCAACGGTTCTCCATCAGCGACACCCACAACACCAGTGTCTTCTACCATGTTCTCAAGAAGTTCTAAGCATGGTGTCATGTGATGTGATGCACCAGAGTCTAACAGCCATTCACTGCCTGCTGAGTTGGGTTGTTTTACACACAATACTCTGTACTCTTCTACTAATTTTTCAGCTGAATTTGCGCCATTTTTTTCTCTTCCCTCTCAGGTATTTCTCTTCCCCTTCTACCATCATCCTTAAATTGAGTACAATCCCTGGCAATATTCCCCTTCTCGCCACAAGCGTAACAAATCCAAACCCTCTGCCCCTTTGGTGGATAGTTCCTAGGGACATAGACTTGAGTATGAGCCTGCTTCTCTCTGATTGATAAGGCTACTGTTTTCTCTTCCCTTACTGCATCGCGATTAATTCTTTTTTCCTCAATCAATAACCTCGACTTCACAAGTTTTGTATTCAGGGTTTCTTCATCCCTCTCTAGGCTCCTTACAAGCCCTTCATATTTTTCCAAGGGTAAACCCATTAAAAAATAAGTGACAAAATTTGATCTGTGAAGACAATTTCTGCCTTCGTAATTTTATGGTTCAGGTTCTGTATTTTGGACAAATACTCTTGCATGCTCATATCAGTGGTCTTTCTAATATTTGCTAACTCCTTGATGAACATGATTTGATGTAGCAGTCCATACCTTGAGTGGATTTCCTGAAGCGCCAGCCAGGCTTCCTTTGCCCTGGAACACTCGCCAATGTCATCCAGGTAGTCGTTACTTACCGCCAACAGATGTATGGATAATGCATTCATATCTGTTGCTGAATGTTTTCCGGTTAAAGTTTCTTCTCCGTCGTATCCCGGGTCAATACATTCCCAACACACTTTCTGCTGCAATGCTACCCTCACGCACCAAGCAAAATAATTTTCGCCCTTTAACTTAGGTATCCTAAACTCGTTACTGAGACCTGACTGACGCCATTTCTACAACACAACGAACTTCGCACTGGCCTATTTGATTTTTCTTTACTTCTGTTAAAACCTGCGTCACTTCATAAAGGAAAGTTCATTTTATAGTAAAAATCGCGCACCTGGGCCCATAACCTGTTGTGAAGCCCTAAGGGGTCTGTTTCGAATTACCATAAAAGAAGTATCGGCGATTACTCACACAGAGGTTTATTTAAAAGGTTAACACAAAAAACATGGCCATCAGCCAAGGAGCATATGAAGGACATAACCACCTCTACAAATGCTAACCCAGCATGGCCGCCAATATGTAAGTTCCATACCTCTTATCTATTATGTAACATCCAACCCAAAAACATTAGCTTAACAGGACTGCTTGTAATGTGCAACATACGAACATATCTCCAACATTACTGTTCCTTGTCAGCGGTTGACTTGTATCATAAAACGTAATAACAGCGACCCATTTCAATAACAACACTGAGGGCACAGTCATATTGAGATAAATCTAAGGCCTCTTTGAGTGAACTGGAAGAAATCCCATTGCAGAGGTGAAAAGTAAATGAAATCTAAGGAAAAACTAAGAATTTCTTAAGGTGTCCTTAGACCTTCCTTAAAAATTTCTCAGTGTGCAAATGAACCATGGCGGCCATAAATTGAGGTTAGAATGCCACATGGGGGAGAGTAACGGTCTTATTTTAAATTTGTTGATAATTTTTTGAGGAGGAATTATAACCATGGTGTAAATGATAGATGGCATTGGTATTTACAACATAATTTATATTCGTTGAAGATTTTTACATGAAAGCGATGTCGTGTTTTTATACTGTCACTTTTGCTATCAAACAAAATGGTTACGATACCATTTTATACACAAATGGCGTATTCCGATTGACTGTTCCGGGGGCGCACCCGGTGAGCCCCGGAAACTGAAAATATGCAATAGTCACATGATTGCCCGCAACGAGTGCGTATTGTTTATGCTCCAACAACTGAAACACGCCACATTTACAGTACAAAACATTTGTAGCAACAAATTGCTTGAAACACGAAATTCTTTAATCGTAGGTACTCCAAAATGGCCCAAATTTAATCCTACGAAATTTGAGAGGTTACTTTACTACAATTTTTCTTCTTGAACAATCGGTAAATAGATGCGCGGACGACTCGATCCTACTAACCTTACAATAGTTTTATTAACGAACACAGTTATTAAAATGATCACTGTATGTTTACATCAAATATACTTCTTTGCATTTTTAAAGTTCTAAACAGTCATATAATTGCGTAATTTCCCCCACAGAAAATATTTTCTTTTGTTTACACAATCACAGGTCGCCACCATAATTACACTCATTTGCTGCACCAACTCTGGAGACGGTGCGGCAAAAACTGCCCCCGGTGCGCACCCATCGAGTACAACTCTCAATTGGAATACGAAAATCCGAATGCTCTCAACGGGAGTTCCGGAAATTGGAACACGCGGCACCCGTCGGGTGCCCACCAGGAGCATTCGGGTGCAGTAATTGTAATACGCCAAAAGTGGTTACAAACTCATTTTATAAACAGAATCAACAACATATTTTTTATCATTTTTATTTTGAATTTTTTCAGCCTTACGGCATGGGAAACACTAAATATAAGTTAACAAATCACTGTCATGTAAGTTTTGAACACAGTAAATGGGAAATCACTTGTCTCTGCAATCCACCTTGAATCCATTTACTACTGTATGCAAACATATTACATACAGTACATACACACGATTTGCGTCCGCGAGTGCTGTTTTTTTTCGGTGTATGTGGCCTCTAGTTTTGCCCACGGCCGATAGCTACAATCAATAGTAGAAACAAGTCAATAATTAGAACCAATATCCATTAACAGACAAAACATTACACAATCAAACTCTAGAAGCTTCCAGAACATCACAAACACGACGAGTGCCGAATTCCCGACACAGGATAAAAAAAAACCGAACCGTACACGGCAGTGGCTACTGAAGAACTATCTGCGAGTGAGACTGCGTCCAGTTTTGCCCTAGTTCGGCCATGGTTTTGCCCAACGAGCATATAACGGCCGCTTTCCGTTACTGCTGAAATTACTGACATTACTTAGCTTCTGTCAGCAGGGGCCCAATTTTTGAAACTGTCGGAATATTTCCTTTAGAGGAATGTTTGACTCGATAGCGAGTGTCGGAATGTGAAAATTCCGATTTGAAACGACCATACTCACTATCGTGTCGGAATTGTAAGATTACGATAGGACGACGTGGCATCGTTGCAATTTTTGTGATGTCACTGTTGCACAGCCAATCAAATTTATTCATCATGCGATTTTAAAAAAGCTCGTATTTATTAAATATTGCGCAGGGAAACTTCGAAATAGGGTTATATTTTTTGCATTCATTGTCATGAATTAAAACGAGTGTAACTTCTATCGTTACCTGAAAGAAATAAAAATTATGCAGTTGTAGGCCTAGTTAATTTGAAATGCTCGTCATTGTTTTCTTAATAAATTTAGTGTTCATAGGTACTTAACCTAAATGCTCTTGGCTTGCGATTAATGTTTATTGCAGAACTACTGTGTAGGGAGCAGTACATTCGACGAGGATTCAATTGTTTTCAACCCCAGTAAACTAACACCAAAAGCATTTAATTTTAGATGTGTAAATGTAAGGTTCTCGTAGTGAACAGTTTAGAATATCCTTATTCAATTTATTGTTTCATATGTAATAAGACCAAAACCCAGGATGTGAATCTTCTGTTTTGTTTGTAATTTGAAACATGGGTACAAGATCAATAATACAACAGTGTACCAAAATATTGTTCAACATATTCATACACATATATTTCCCCCAGTTACATATCTGTCTCAAACTTATTTGATTTATTATCAGTAATATCTGGTTGTCCTTCCAACCAGACTTGTCGTAAACTTTGGAACCTACCTATAGGCGTACTTAAGACATTTTGCTAAAATAAAAAGGGGGGAAGGTTTTTGTGTTTATTTTCAAGTAGGTAGTAAGTGTAGGTGTACTGTACCAGCACTTTTTTTTGCAACTGCACTTTTGAAAAAGTATGGCTAAATTCGAAGGAGCCATAGCTCATTATGTAGTCAGGCCTATAGGTTTATCACAAATGAATAATAATAAGTTTTATACTTGCAATTGGGCTAACGCCTAGTGGCGAGCAGACTCCTCCCCTTCTCCACAGCACTTATCCTTCAGTCCCTCCCTATACCTTCCAAACCCCCTCAGTCACGCAACTCCTCCCTCAATGCATTCTACTCCCTCGCTGTCCTCACCAACAACGACTGTCTACCCCTCTCCATTCTCCTCCACACTGTCTGTATTTTCTCACTGTTACTTCTTTTCCCTTAAAACTTCCCTTAGTTAGTTCCTAGGCCAAACTTCCTCATCCTCCCTCCCCATTCCTTACCTTATACAACATGACCAGTCTGCTGTCCTTCAGTGGTTTCCATCCCAATTCCTTCATCATTATGGTAGGCGTATAGTTCCTTTCCTCTTCATCAGTCTGATCCTGCCTTATCCATTTATTCAACACCCTCCTCGCTATCATTCCCTGCACCTCCAAGTACAGATCCCACTCTACAGCAGCATATTCCATACTGGACCAACCATCGTGCAATCACCTCACTACTAACCCCTTTCAACACCCTTCTGAGCAGTCCTAATCCCCTTCTTGCCTTCTGTTCACCTGCTTTGTCTACCGTAGATCCGCCTGAATCACAACTCATAGATACTTATATTCTGTGACTTCCTCTATCTCCTGCCCAAAACGCTCAACTCACCACTCTCTTCCTAGTAAGCTTCACCAACTTCGTTTTATGCACATAATCTTCATTCTGTTCTCCACTGTCCAAGACCACAACCTATCAATATCCTCCTGCAAGTTGATTCCACTGCCACACAACACACATATGTTGTATGTAAATTATAAGTTTCTTATGGGCATTCATTGTGTATGGTATATGTACATGTAATGTTCAAATTAGGTGCAAAAATGGTTTAAGTGTCCCACCACTGAACATAAGTACATAATGTCTCTACTTGTATAATGCAAAACCATTTAGCTATTCAATGTATGTACCTGTATATTATACATATATTTGCAACTGTTCCTGATACAGGTCATTTTAATTTATGATAGGCTTATATGTATAATAGGTATGTCAAATATACTTGCACATAAAATCAGCTTTTAGCTACTGTGTACATGTATAATATACATTGTGTGGGTGTATATAGTACACAGTCATCTGCAAATAGTCTTATTTCACCTGTAATCGTGAATCTCATGTCATTCGCCATTATAGTGAATAACAAAGGCCCCAACACACTTACCTGTGGTACTCCTGATGTAACCTCTCCTTCCTCTGACATAACCTCGCCCACTTTCACTGTATGACGTAATCCCCTGAGAAAGCCCTTGATCCATGTCAACCACCCGCTTGTCATTCAGCAGTCTTTCCACTTTTCTAATCAGTATTCCATGAGGAACCTTGTCAAAAGCCTTCTCGAAGTCTATGACGCATGACTCCACCTGCTTCCCTTCATCGACTGTCTGAACAGGATCCTCCAACAAACTTGTATTTCAAAGTACCTTTCATTAGTAGTTTTCTCCAGTCAGGTTTACTTTGCAATTTCATAATGTGGAATCCAAAAAATTTTCTTTTCTCGACAGAGTCTGCCCTCCCCGCTTTTATCAATTTACCGAGCTTTACGTTTGAGACTAGTGCAGGCCGATCCTTTCAACACCCCAACTCCCCATAGTAATCACCCTGCCATCATATGTCACTGTTGTTAGATAGTTATCACGTGAAGTCAGCTGTATCGGATAATGTATAGCAAGCTTCAATTTGTATTTGTGGTTTTGTATTGATAGGTACAATGTTATAGAAACTTCAGCCTCCATAATAAGAAAAATATTACTGCAGTAAGTTGTCAAAAGTCCATCTGAATAGCCTAAATGTCACTTTGAAAGGTATTCATGGGAAAATGTATTTGGAATGCTGGCTTTTTTTTTTTTCAAGATTTATTGTTTTATTAATTATTTTGCTTTTACCAGAAGATTTCTTAAACTTTATGAGAATTTGAGAAGAACAGTTTATGAAAATAGTAGGTAGGGGAACTGTAAAATTGTACACTGTAGTGGATTTCTTCAGCGACTAAGGAATTGTGATTTTTGGCGTAAAAATGCTTTTGAGCCAGACCATATGTGCCTGATGGTATAACGCCGCAAAAATGAGTTTTGGCGGAGATACTGTAAATCCATATATGAAAGGTAAATTGGGTAAATTGTATACAGTTGAAGTATGAACATTGTCCCATTGTTTCAGTAAGTGTGTAAGTGTACAATGTAACACAAACTAATCTTTTGCCAAATAGTGACTAGTGGCTAACCTATTTTGCTTGCGAGGACAATAATTTTTTAGTTTACTTCATTGCATCCATCGTATCTTTGAGTACAATCTTGTGCAGAGGTATGACAAGTCATGATATATGATAACATTGATATAAAAATATACAATGTAGGGCTCATTCATTACTGTACGTGGATTTGTGTGGGAAAGTAAACTATTATTCACTGAAACTTTCAGGGTTAGGACTAAGTAGTATTTTACTTGGTAAACATAATATCCACAAAACTTACTGGTTACTAACAAAACTTACATTGGGACAGTAGTAGGTAATCTGTCACTTTATTATTACATGCCTATGAAAAATACCTCGCAGTATTTCAACTCATTATTGGTTGTGGAATGATTATCTTGCTTAGCTTTTGAAATACAGTTTTTTTTATGCTGGATAGGCGTGTCCTTTCTCCTGACTTTTGGGTTTCTTTGGTTAGTCGTTAGGAGGCTGACCGGATGTAACTAATACTTACCCTTGGGATAATATATGGTTTACAGGCATGTATGTTGCGTGAGCATTTCACTCATAGCACGACTAGTCATGCCAGCAGACTTACCAAGTTCTGTTGTTAGCTGTAGAATATATATATATATACAGGATGTCCATACCGAAATGCCCTAATTTGAGTGGTCATGTAAAAATAGAAATATTATGTTTGTTGCAGGTCTGACATGCTCATTGGGTCCTTGAAGGTACCAAATTTGTGCCTGAATATTGCAGAGCCGTAAAGTGAAGCATTGTGGTGTTGGTGGCTTCCCGACAACAAAATGGTGTTTGTACAGGAAAAGGCTCAAACTGTTTTGTGGTACGCCGAGTTCAAGTCCATAATTAAAGTGCAACAGGAATTTCGACGTGTTTACAACAAAGCTGCGCCCGATACCAAGAGGATAAAGTCGTGGCATGCACAGTTTCTGAAAACTGGAAGCGTAGAGAAAAGACATGGAGGAGGTCGGCGGGTCTCTGATGAACAGGTCGAAAATGTCCGTGAAGCATTCCAACGAAGTCCACGAAAATCAATTCGCCAAGCTTCGCAAAAACTTCAAATGCTGCGGACGACCGTACATAAGGTACTCAGAAAGCAGCTGCACCTGTATGCATACAAGGTTCAGATTGTGCAGGCCCTGAAACCAGACGACTACCCCCAACGATACACCTTTGCATGTGATATTCTAGACAGATGCGACCAGGACCCTGCTTTCTTGTCACGCATCATGTTTTCCGACGAGGCGACATTCCACATCTCGAGAACCGTCAATAGGCACAACGTTCGCATTTGGGGGTCGGAGCACCCACATTCCACAATTGAAAATTTGCGAGACAGTGCAAAGGTTAACGTTTGGTGTGGCCTCATGTGCGATGTGGTCATCAGACCATTCTTTTTCGCAGAGAAGACAGTCACCGGGACGATGTATCTGGACATGTTGGAGCAGTATGCGTTTCCCCAGGTTGAACACCTCCAACCACATCTGTGGTTTCAACAAGATGGCGCTCCGCCCCACTGGTGGCTCGATGTGCGTCGTGCTCTTGACGCCACATTCCCTGGTCATTGGCTTGGACGAGATAGCCCCGTTCAGTGGCCTCCACGTTCCCCGGACATTACGCCCTTGGATTTTTTTGTGGGGCTATGTGAAGGACAGGGTGTATGCCACTGCAGTACGAGACCTTCGGGATCTCCGTGCTCGAATTGTGGAGTCCATTGCTGCCATCATGCCAGACATGTTGGCGCGGACGTGGACGGAACTTGAGTACCGGCTTAATATCCTCCGTGTCACTAAAGGAGCTGATGTCGAAGTGATGTGATTTTTTTTTCATGAAACTTGGAACCTCTACCATGTTATATAAGCTAGCACCATTTCTATATCTGTATTTTTGTGGCAATGCGAACTCGTTGAAATTAGGGCATTTTGGTGTGGACATCCTGTATATATATTTTTTTCTAAGTTTTATGTAATTTTAATTAATTGCCTTCTAGTACTTAACTTGCAGAATTCTATTCCACAACCAAGCACAGCACTTTGCAAGTATTCTTCTGCAACTGGTTGCGCTATGAGCAAAATGCTCACACAATGTACATGCCTGCAAACCATGTCTTATCTAAAGGGTAAGAATACATTACGTCCGGTCAGCCACTAACTACCAAATATGCAAGGTTCAAAATCAGCTAAAAGATAGGACACGCCTATCCAGCAATTAAAAAAAAAAACTGACAATAGTTTAGAGGGTGAGATCATAGTGTGACCAATAATTTAGAAGCTGTGTTCGTAGAGTAGGTGTAATGCTTTGATACTAATTTCAAGAAAGTAACTAGAGTACACTCAAGAAATCAACATCAGAGTTACAATCTTACTACATTATGTCTCACGAACCCTGTGATTATTATGGTTATTTAATTTAAAGTATTTTCCAATATAAGACATTATAGTTTTTTTTAAACAAAAACCTTTACATCTCTGCACAAGTATATGCCGATAAACGAGCCTGCCAGCAAGCAAAATTGGTTATGTGATGCATAGGTTGGGTTTTTTTTTGAAAAGTTTGATTTACATCTTACACTTGCTGAAACAATACAAACAACAGTATTCATACCTTATCTGCATACGATTTATCCATCCACGGGTAACACAACTATTATTTATTTAATTGTGTAGGTACATTAATCGCGCACTGCCCGACTCAGAGACATCTTCGCACTTGTAATTAAATTTCCTTTTGTCGCCGAAGAAATCCACTAAAGTACGATATTTCTTCCTGTCGTTTTCACAAACTATAACCCTCTAACGACTTTACCATCATCTGATAAAATAATATGAAATTCTGAAACAAAAAATGGGTAGCAAGTTTCTTGTTTCAACAACAACACAGCAATTTCTCCACCGGAATTGACATTCCGCCACCTACTTGGCTGGCGGATTAATTTCGACACTCCGGGGCTAGATTCCGATTTTAATTCCGGTATCGAGTGTTCAAAAATTGCACTTTTTGATTCCGCTAGTGGAATGGTACCATTCCTCGAGCGAAATTATTCCGACAGTTTCAAAAATTGGGCTCCAGTATCGGGACAATTTCAGAGGTCAATGAAATTGTGTTTTCAGTGAGAATAGTTTTGGAACGATCTGCAATACATTCGTAGTAGTACAGGTCTGGACACTCGCCTATATACCAATGTATTTTGCTTGACCCCCTTCTTGGCTGCTGTTCACCAAGTTACCGAGAGTGTTATTGGCGAGGCAGTCAGGACTGTCGTGATCAAACTCCGCCCACTTTTTTCCAGTGTTTACATTATAAAGTAAATTAATATTGTTGGAGCAGTGCTTCAGGACTGCGAACGAAGGAAGTATTTCATAAATTGATCAAAAATACATTTTGATAAATTTTTTATCTTTGTGGGAGAGAAGTGGTGGAGCTAGAGCCCGACCACCCTGCCTGCAGAGCCAATAAAGCACAACACACTCGGTAATTTGGCAAACTGCAGCCAAACAACAAGGGGTCAAGTTTCCAGGCAAGTGTCCAGACCTGTTCCTCTATGGCCGTGACTATAATACAAGATATAAATATAAACAAGACTATGATGTGATCGGGGGTTGCGGTGATGGGTTTGACGAAGAAATATCTGCAGTAAACTAAATGAGAACTGTCCTGCACGGCAGTGGCGTGAGGAAGACAGGTTGCTTGGTAGCACCAAGTCATCAGGGAGGACGAGCACTCGGAGAGTGTGGGTCAGGTGGCCAACGATCACAGCATTAGCTGATTTATCTCCCTCCTTCTCGGCATCTTAAATACACAGGGACTATTTCGACGTTCCCCACGCCTCGATGCACACACAACAAGACACTCGCCAGGGATATCTGACATCTGGATGCCCATGTAAACAAGGCAAAACACTAGGAAAATTGTCGGATTTTCAGGATCCTGTAAACTGAAGGCCGTGAAGCATCAAGCCAATAAATAACAGACGTACTTACTGAGGTCGTTATTATTGATGAATCACAGTGTATTCATACAACACAATCACTATAGCGGTTATTGTTGGGGGACCGGACCTATGTCCGTCCGGTAGTCGAAACTGCACGACGAAACATCGCCACACGGGCTGGAATAAAATTTAAGTCAAGTTAAGCCCCTGGGCATCTTGAGTGGCAGTGGGAGTTTATTCCAGGTACATAAACGAAGTTAAGTGAAAATATTAAAGAAATAAGAAAAATTAACTATTGGTATGCTATGAGTTGTTGAACAAAGGCGATGATGTCCGGAGCGACACAGAGCCGACCCCCTTCTTACGCCGCTAACCACCAACTGAATAGCCCGTGATGGTGTACCTGCCTCGTCCAACAAGTTCCGGCCACGTGCTCTTCGATACACAAAACCCCTTAAATAACACAAGACGAAAAGAGAATAATTTTCAATTGTGAATACTTGTATATTAAGGTTCCAAATTATACTAGGGAATGTTTATATAAATATTTTCCAAAATGAAGTTTTCAGGTATCCAGATATTTTCATTGCATTATGATGGCTATGTAACTGAGGTGTCCTTAAAGTGCGATCTTCATGCCACATGTTCGAGCAGTCCGGGAGGCGTGGCGTAGATATGAGGACGCGGCTTATCACTGTGACATACCTAGAGGAAGTCGCAGTGGAGGGGGTGCAAGGCATCTGCCTATCACTTCCCCTACCTTATTTGTGCGCTAGTCGACCTGAGAGGAAGGTCTTGCTAAAAGGAAGCTAACCGAGGTGTGTATAGCACCTCTCGGTGAGTAGTGACATATGATGGCTGGGTGAATTTGTTGCCCAGCCATGCATGGTAAGCATAAGTTATTCCTGGGAGATTATGTTCTTAAATAACCATCCTTAATTGTACACACAACACATAATAATATTCACAGTATTTAGACAAAATAAAAGTAATTAAAAAATTTGCAAGTGTTTAATACTAAGATACATTTTTACATATAACTTACAGAAACTTCACACTAGTAAATACATAATGCTGATCTGTAAAAAAACATTTTTGTATTTTAAAAAATATAATTTTTATAATTTTATTTTAATACAAACATACTTCCAAAGTCACAAACAGTATCGTTTTCATGGTTTCAAAATATATTATAGGCAATTTGTACCTACAAACACTTATGCAAATTACAAAATATTTTACCAAATTTTTAAATAATTAAAATAAATAGATACGTGTTAACAAATACCGCCAAAAAACACAAACCTCTCAAAAATAAACAAACTAAATGTAAGCTTTATGTCAAGCACACGAACAAGATTTGTGTAAATGACTTCTTACTAAACCTATTAGTGAAAAGGAAAGGCCCGCAACATTGATGGAGCTATAATTGGGTGGCGGGTATGAGTGTACTCACTATGTTCCTCAGAATACTGTTTTAAGAGGCTAATCATATGTATAACTTTGATTTAGCAAAACTAGCTTGTTAATTGGAAAACATGCTACATAGATTCTGTATTATGTTGTTATATCTTTCGGTTTATAAAAATAGTTAAAATGCTTTATTATAATGTTTCAAAAATGCTCGGTTTGTATTATTGCACCGCACAGGATGGATTAGACACTTATTGGGCAAAAATAAAAAAAATTAATCTAACATTTTTATTATTTGCCCTGAAATTATGAGATATTATTATCTACATGGAGTATTTCGTGTGTCTACAAATTTTCGTCATTTTCTGAAGGCAATATTAAACTGTATAATATTGAGGAAATCCAGAGAAGCCCGCTTTTGTTGCAAATTTTTCCATGCTTGGCATAATAGATTCAAAATTTTGTAAATAAATCAAAGAAAAAATAAATTTTCTAGAACTATGTTATTCTTTCTATTGCATGCCAAAACAACATATAAATGTTATCTGAACCATAGTTTCTAATACACTTGGAAACAACTACCAACTAGGTTACATCCTTTGAAATGTTGCCTATTTTTAATCAATTTTTTATCTTTATGTGTGATTAAAAAATATTTGCTATGGGATCTCACAAAATTATTTGCTACGCAGTGTAGAGATAACATTGTTGCATCACTATCTGCATGATTTGCCACTTTCTTGAGAAAAATATTTTTAAGATGGAAATGCGTGAAATTCGTCGGTCATGTGAACCAGTTGGGAACCTGGTTCCACCAGGAGTGCGCTATAGAAACTTATCGACCCTCACAGAGTTGATGTAGGTGTCTATATTGATTTGTTTTTACATTTGTAAATCTATACTCTGTCTGGCTTCACAAAGAATATCCAAAAAAAATCTGTATTAATGTAAGTGCTGTGGACGGGTTTTTGTATATCACTATATGGAACGCCATTATTTAAATGTGAGTTGAATTTGTTTACATTCTATATGGAGAACACTAAAATGTGTGTTAAGAGTAAGAAGTACCTGTATTTTACTACCTATCACGTTTTGTGCACGGAAGCCAAAATACGTAAGAGAGGCACTGGCATGTGAGGCAAGAACTCCAACATAGTCTAGATGCGTGGAACACTAAACTAGAATAAAGTGTTTTCGTAGCATGAGTTTTGTACGGTACTTTAATAGGTAACTCTGCCATTTATTTCTAAAAATCATAGCATGGATACTAGAGCATAATTTTATATATGTAATTTAGGAATTAGGTTCGAATATTTACTGATGTAACTGAATGGGGGAAAATTTTTTTATAAATTTGAGGGGTTATAATCTAATTTCTAGTAAACAAAGGACCTGTTTAAATTCATAGGGGCATACTTTAAAGATTTTTCCTCTGATTTTAAGTGTATTCTGTTCTACCTATGTACCCCCTTATCCTAAAGAATAAACATTTTTCTGCGGAAACTTTCGAGGGTGCATGCACAACAACCCACCAAAGATTTTTTTTTCTTCACAAAATGCCTCTCTTTCCCGTTTTGGCCTTCCCCCCCTTTTTTTGCTAAAACCTGTGTAAGCGCACGCACATGATAGAACTCGCTTTTATTTATAAACAGAATCCTAAGCACCAATTTCCACATTTATAACTTCAAAATTGATAAACTTTCATCCTCTATTTAACCTTCTTAGGGAATGAATTTTCAGAAATCATTTCTTAGTGTTCACCTTCGGTGTATAATAACTCCTGCGCAAACTGCATGCTTCTAAACACACTGGTTTAAGCTGTTCGTTGTCTGTCGGTGATACGTGTTGTAATAAGTATTATATATATATATATAGCCTATATATATATATATACTTCTGTGTGTGCATATTATATAAAAAATGTGGAACTTTTGGCTGAAAATGTGAATTAATTTAAAGTACATGTCTACAAAATAAGCACAATTAGAATATATGTTCTGTGAAAAATGTTGAAATTAAAATATATTACTAAAAAAGAACATATTGACGATTTGATGATCACTCATTCTTCCCGCAAACTCAAGCAATGTTAACAAAAATCATTCGAATTGCTCAAAATGTTATTTTTGCTACTTGTTATCTTGTGGTTGGAAAGTTTTAAATCATTAAATACAAATTCTATACTCAGCAAGGAAAAATAAAACATGCAAGTATACGTAATCTGCTACTTTCCTTCCACTCCCATCTCCGAAGCAAAAATGTTCTAGTTAAGTGCAAAATAATTCCTCGACGTGGACCTTCACACTCTGGGATGTATGAGTTTAGATTATAATGCTTATTTTGTTTTAAATAGAAAGTACTATGATTTTTTTGCCCCATGATTATTCGATCAACCGCACTGTGCATCACCTGAAATTTTTTAAGACCAAAATAACTACAGAAACATAATTGCTGTGGTTGTTTCTATACCTACCCTACTTCAGTAGGTTTTCGCCAGCCGTGGAAAAACGAGCCTGCTATGCGATTGTGAGAACTACAATGAGCGGCCTAACCCATTTTTACCACAAATTAATAAGTCTCGCCTACCTCTTTCGGTAAATAGGTATCATTAGAGCTTATTAAACATTTATTTAATTATTTGAAACTTTACAATTTCCAACTATACTACTTTAAAAGGCCACAACAAGTTTGCACTACACAAATTAAAATAAACATAAAACAGCACCAAATGCTACATTAAATCTAAGGAACAACACGCAAATTTACAATAGTTTGATACAAAAATGGAATGTCTTTGGCCTTAAGTAAACAAACATGGCAGTTGACGAGAGTGCAAGCACCTGCAAAAGTACATTGATGCTGGAAAAACATTATTATAACCCTGTCTAAGTATCCTTTTTAGATAGCTAACGTAAGCCCGACTGAGCCTAGTAGTGTGCGCGAATGTGACAGGTAGTTACAGAATTTAAGTTCCAATAATGTCAGTCGACGCTCATAATCCCATCTGGGTTTGGTGGGATCGATCGGTGTACCTAGATGGCATTTTCGGAAACTGTTTGTGTGTTCATCCACAAAAACTTTGAGATACGTAATTTAAATACTACCATTGGTCCCGCACCTCGTAGACAAATACATTTGCTGAAAGCTGTACCATAAAGGGAAAAGTGGTAAGACATAGCCTACCCGTACAATCACATTCTATCCCATAGGAATATTATTATAGAAAAATGTTAGCTGCCACAGCACAATCGTAACTGGCCTAAACGTTTAATGTGAGTCAAAATATTCAGAACCTAGCAATTCTATTTCGTAACAAAAAGTTACTATAGGTGATTCGGAATAAAGTGAACACTCAAAAAAGCCCCGATAAATTTCTATTTCCTGCCAGTTTATATCTTTCCGCCGAATGTAAACACAAATAATGCCACGTGCTTTTATTTACATAGGGTCGTTAATGTTTACAACTCCATTAAACTGCTCCGATATATTTTAGCTACATATCTACTCATTAAATGCACGAGGGCTGGATATAAAATATGAAAAAGTAATCTTAGTTATAAATACCTGCGAGTTAACGTCTTATAATACTGGTTTCTGTCCATCGACTAATGTATACAACACGCACTATTGCCATTACGAATCTCGTAAATGGGGGCATATTTTATTTGAGTTTGTAACTCAAAATCGCCACTAAAAACAGACATGACACACGCAATTCAAGAATTTAAGCTTCGTTCAGTACTACTGCCACGAACAACGAGATATATAGTAAACATAGAGGGGCGGAAGCAGCTCTTTCCAAGGCTCTCAGGTGAAGCCTATTTGAAATTGGTCGGCCATTTGATCTATAATCAAAACATTGTCAGCTGATGCATGTTGTAATGTAGGTTATACGAGAATCACGAGAAATATTTTGGGATATTGATCGTTGTGGTATTTATTTGTCGAGTCTGTTACAACTATACCTTGTTATGTATCACTAGAGAACATTCGTACCCTCGCCAACATGAAATATGTATTAAATTTGCTGTAGTCCACAATATATTGTGATGCCTATCTCAGTGTTTGGCTGCACACACTACAGCAATAAAATAAAAGCATACCGGTACTACAACTACTATAGGCTTTGTTTATGCAGTTTAGATAAATTGTACTGTTATGTTATGGGCAGCTGCAATGAGACAGGATAAAAGGTAGGTACCGAACATTTTGGTTTACAATGAACATAAATCAAATATTATCAAAACATAACATTTAATGAATCATGTAGAAATTGATTACTGGGAGGAGAAGGAAAATACATACTGCTTGATGGTATAGGCTGGAATATGTTGCCAAAGGGAAGGGTACATATATGGAACTTGAGATGCGGAAACGGAGAAAGGTGCAAAGAGGGTAACGGGATGGTTGAATAGTAGGTGAAGTAGGCAGTGGTACGATGGGGAGGATGAAGGGATATATAGGCTATCTGTAATGTTGAAGGAAATGGGATGGAGTACACTGAAAGACAGAAGAAGAAATGAAAGTCTGGTCAGGATGTTCATACTTTGACTAGAGAGGGAGGTTGAGGAGGGTTAAATTGCCACCTAGCTAAGGGAGGGTATGGAGGAGAGTAAACACCAGTGAGAAGGTTCAAGTGGAGTGGAAGAGAACGAATTGGTTAGACAGTCTATGCTTGTGAGGTCGGTAAGAGGAATAGTTTACAGAATGATATGGTAACCGTTAGGAGTTGGAAGATTCAGGAGGGGTTTGGAAATGGTAGCCTAGAGAGGCCGGCAAGAATTGATCTCACTATATGGCGACATACCAATTGCGAATATCTATTTATTTGTATAAGGTCGAGACTTTTAAATAAGGTTAGGGTGGTTGGCATGGTTGTTTACTGTTGATGTAGTTGACATGTTATATATGCATTGTTTCTTGTAGTAATAAGAATGTATTATAGTATTTATTTTTAATTTCTATATATAAATGTAGGCTTATTTGCATATGTTCAGATGTTTTATAATTTACATTTACCATTAGTCCTATACACATAACCTTAACTTACAAAGGCTTACACAGTATACTATACACAAAACTGAGGTAACAATAATTACACAGAACAATGCGTAATATGTATATTTTACGTCCGCATATATTTACTTTAACATTTTAAAATTTATATATAAGTTATGGATTGTAAGCCAGTTAGTAGCTACCTGCACATTTTCGTCAATTGTTTTCATCCCGTATTTATGATTTATTCTCGTTCCTAAATTATTAAACGATTGACAGAGATATTTATATGCTTTACATGCCACATAGACATACACAATGCATCGTAAGTTTTTTTTTCTGTTATTATCGACACATAAACCTAATTATCCCTAACCAAAACCCTGCCACACCCCTTTGTTTTGACGATGGAAAACATGGCCGACACAAGTTCAATAGGGCTTCAGCCAAAAAGCGCTTCCGCCCCTCTATGTTTACTATATATCTCGTTTTCCAGGAATAGCGACAACGCACTTCAGAAACAATAAATAACGTATTTTCTTAACATGTGAAATAAAACGTATGTTGATTTGTAGACTGGCAAACGTAAAACATTATTTACAAATTACCGATGGTTTCACATCATTCGGCAATAACACTCAAAGTAATTTCCAATACTTTTGAACGCACGATGGGCATACACACGTAAATGATGCAAATGGCGGGGCGGCGAAAAAACGGCGAGAATCAAACTCTGATGCCACCTGTCGGTGGAGTTTTGAACTGTCTGAAGCGTGGAGCAAGCTGTAACGACTAAAATGACTCCAGGTCGGCGATAGCGTCACATTATTCTCGCGCCAATCGAGTATAATTATACTCTAAGTATGAATGTCAATAAGATCATAAGTAAATGTTTTGAAGTATATTAAATACAGAGAGGTCGATTTCATCATTTGTTCTTTCACTAACGTATTCAAATAGGAACTACATGTGTTGTATTGCTACCAACCATACAAGCAGTAAAGTAACTCTTGTTAGTGGTGGCATATATGCAGTAACGGCAAGTAATTTTTTTCAATGGTTAAATCTTTAGTGCTCACTTTATTCCGAATGACCTATACTTACATTATCACACGAGTATTATTAAGCACTCTTATACACACTCAAAAATTATAACTCTACAAAATATATTTCAGCATTATTACACAATTATTTAAATAGTTCCACATTCTATAGGCTTTATATTATGCATAAACCATATTCGTGCATCGTACTGTCAAGATACAATATATGTCTGTTACATCAACATTCTAATGCATAAAAATCCACAAACAAGTATTTGAATGCAGTGAGAGTCTAACAGGAAGATATATTTTGGTCTCTTGGTTTTATATAAAATCGCTCAGTACAGAATCTGTGCTCACTTCATGTTTTTCTTGCAGTGGAGAACTGTCTCGAAAAATAAGTGTGTGTATATATATAGATCAGCAGAGCCGAAAAGAAAATACCATATAAATAATAATATGGATGGAACACAATTTCAAATAAATAAATAAATAAATAAATAATAAGAGCAGGAATCGTAGCACATATTCACTGTTACAAACAAATATGTACAGATAGATCGATAGAATTTTTTTTCACGGAACAAAGTTTATTTGAAATTGATTGTAGTAACATGAAGAAGACTGTAATAAAACATATGTAACAAATTTTAAAAAATACCATGAGAGTTTTGTTGTAACAATATTAATGTTCATTACAATGAATAGTAGGCGTAAAACCTACCAAACATTCTACAAAATATGACATTATGTTCTTATATACATAAATAACAAAGACTTTACATAATCTCACTCGCATACTTGTTTCAAATACACCTTGTATGCATGTAAGGAAGGTACAGCGAAAGTAGGAAAAAAAACATAAAACTCATTACATTATTATGTCCTTGTGTAACTTCAAAACAGACACTGTTTCTTACTTCTTGCATGGAATGGACTTAATATACTCAGGGTCTCTGATGTCCCTGTTTCTGGTATAGCGAGGGTCTACAAGTTCTGGAATCATGCAGTCAAAATATAACCTGATAACCTGGTCAGCTGTTGCTCCATTATTTATTTCCAAAATTGATCATCTCTTTGTATGGTTACAATTTTGATACGATTATCTTTCGATGTCCAAATAGCTAAACGAAATTTTTTTTTTGTGACGGGTAACTGCCCCTGAACTTGATAATAATAGTCGTGATTTGTTTCCAAACCTGTAACTTTGTTTTTGTCGTTGCACGTAAGATAACGAAGTTTACCATCTGAAACTGTTTTATCGACGTGGATACCTGCCGCAGACGACGGACATTTTATTTCCACAAGAACATGCTCTCCAACCAAGTCATCTGGCGTTGCTCCAAGGAATACAAATTTTTCATGTATGAAAAGGCCACATGGTTGGATCACTATATTTTCTTGCTTTTCAAGCTGCTTAAGAGCAGTCGTTTCGTTACTTTTTCCGTTTACAATAGCTGGAACACTTAAAATACCCGATGAGTATATGATGTTTTTAACCAAGGTTTTGCAACTTGTAGTAGCATGTCGACGACAAATTCGCCCAAATTTAGAAGAAGTCAGCATTTTGCACCTCTGCTCCAGCCATTCATCCCTGCCTGTTTGCAAAAGTGTCCCCCTCTCTATTCCTTTGTGTTTTTTTTATAATTTTTTTCCAATGACTTAGGTATATTTTCTTTTTCTGCCCGAAATACATCAGGGGTTTTGTCTGGCTGCTCACAGTTCGGACCACCATAGTTCGCATCTCCTAGACTTGAGATGTTTTCAGACTTGCTCCTTTCGGAATGATAGCGCATTTAACATACTTTCTTTGAGAAGCTGCTTTTTCCTTTTTTTCGATCTAGACAGATCCAATTCCTTAACAAACTTGTTTGGGCTGAAACTGCCACACAATGTTTTGTGTAGTACATAATGTGGTTTTGAAGTGTTGTGAGAAACAACTACAGCAGAGCAATGTGCCTGGTAAGATCTCTTTAGTGCATAGTTTTTTTTTTGCCTCTAACTAATTTGGCTATAATCGAGTTGAACTGTTCGACAATGTTGCTATCATCGTCACGAATCAAGCTCCTTGAATTATACGCTAAATGCTGAACAAATTTCATAATGTGTTAGTACAATTCGCTCACTTTCAGTTCAGGCACAAGATTTTTCTCCTCTTTCTTAAGACCTGAACAAAAATTGTGTGAACACTTGCTGTGATCACCAAAGACATTGCTTGGTCCATTAAAAATATCGGCTTGAAGATGGGTAATTATATCCTCTACTGACATTTCTGCAGAATTACGATGTTTCACAGTTTCTGTAACAGCACTTCGCAGTTTCAAAATTTTTGAAGTTAAGATTTCCTTAGCGATGGAGAACCAATTCTGCGCTGTTCTGACAAGTTCCACAGTTTGGTGCAATAATTTCGCAGAAGATAATTCCGACACTTGATGTGAGCCAGGTCAGTCGTTTTCGTGCCGTACATCACAGCAGCACCAGGCATGTGCGTAACCTTGCTCAGTAACACACCAGCTGTCCACCCGAAAGTCAACAAGTGCCACGCCCTACATTTACTATCCTATGCATTTTGTGCACGGCCTCGTCAGTGTGGCCAACCCGACAACTGGTGTATTTCCCATGGAGACTTTCACACGCCAAACTGAAACTGTCTTTGCAGACTTTAGTCACAACACAGCCAATTAACTTTATTAATCTTAGTCATTTTAAGGCACAATCAGGACAGAGGACACCATTACGATTACGTAATGTAATTTTTCCATGTCACTTAAATTTCAGTGTTTAGCGTATTCTTTGTCAAGTCCAAGTGTTTATGTTCTTTTTCAATGGGATTTATTATTTTAATCATGCTGCATGCATAACCACACATTGTAAAACCATTGTCTAAAACTGATGTGACCATTCCACCTTCACATAGGGAATTTTAACTTCCCTTCCCCGACTTCCGGGCAGCCATGCCCTGAGCGGAGGACGAGGAGGAAATTAGTCTTCAACTAGTGGGTCTGCTGAGCGGTCGTGCGTGCACGTCCTGTGTCGCTGTCCCGGGGGAGTTCAGCTTATTCAATCAATCAGGTAGTGTGCATTAGTGTGTATAATCAATCTTCTGGAACCTTTTTCTTAATTCGTGTCCCCGGGACACTGTTCGTGTGGAAGACCTTGCCCGCCACACCTTAACCTTCATACTTTAATTTTTCACCACTCGCTCAATGCACCATTACAGTTTAAGCTAACATGTGGCTATAGAGCCCACGACTGCGCTCGTTGAGGAAAAGTTTATTTCATCTTCACAGTATCGTGCGGTATAATTGCTCTCTTTTAGCCACGATCTCTTGTGTGTGATTGTAGTGAAATTTCCTCGTACCCCGCATAACGAGGGAACTTAAGTCCAGTGACCTTAATTCGCCACCATCATGTTACCTTGAGTACTTTTATGAACATTTATTTAATAATTTTTCAATTTACCTTCACTCACGCTATGAGATGCACATGGGATTTTTGTGGAATTCAGGTTTTTTGAATCACCACGTGGTACTTAGCGCACCACGTGGACAACACCATCTCCAATCACCCTCCTCATCATCGACAGGCCATCACGGGACGGGGCACGTCTCGATCCTACACCCGTTTCACCTCTCCAAAAGTCTCGTGCTAGCCCGAGCGAACTGGTTAGCTGGCGTCCAGAAACGTTTATTTCAGTTTCACAGCCTTAAATTCACCATCATCACCACAACCTGTGATCCCGGCCACATCAACTGCTAATAAGGATCTGAGGGTCAGAAGTTTAGCCACTGGAGCAAAAATTTCATCATAGTAAAACTTTTCATCCTGTTGAAAGCCACGCACAACAAGGCGAGCTTTAAATTTGGTTGTTTTCTTCTTTTTGTTTCTTTCGAAAAACCCATTTTGTATCTATTACTTTCTTTCCTTCTGGTAAATTTACTTCAATCCAAGTTTTATTTCTTTCGATGGCATCCTGTTCTCCTTTAATTTTATTGCAGTATTCCATTTTTCTTTATCTGGCCCTTTTACAGCCTGCTTGTATGTTAACTTCTCTTCTTGAGAAGCTATGAAATATGTTTCAAAGTCATTATATTTTAATGGTATTTTAATATTTTCTCTTGACCTTAAATTTTTAGAATTTTGTGGTTGACCATGGTTTCTTTCAAGTTCTGGTTGATAACATTTTCCTTCAGAAAAAGACATTTGCTGTTGAAGCTGATGATTATCTGCATGAAAACCATTGAAGCCACTTTCGTCTTCATTTTAAAATCCAACATTTTCTTCAGCATTAACATCTTGCATATCCATATCTAATACTCCGCGTATATTTTCTTCATCTTGTGCTGAATTAACAGGTTCTTTCGTTTCATCCTCTTCTGACTCCATCATTCTTATGTTTTTCTTTTTATTTTGTAATGCTCTGGACTTGTCTACACTAAAGACTACATTACGAGCTGTTACTAAATTACTTTCGTCAGGAAAACAAACACTATAAGTTTTAGAATCTATCTCATACCCTACAAATATTCCTTCTCCTCCTTGCGATCCAATTTTCTTCTTTTTTTTTTTTTTTGGCCAGGAATGTCTCTTCAAAATCTCTCAAATGATCAATTTTTACTTCCTTCTCAAACCATAGGTCATATGGTGACTTCCCTATGACAGAACTAGTACCTGTCAAGTTAAGTGTATATACTGCATCATGAAGAGCCTAAGCCAAAATCGCTTATCCATTCCCGATTGAATTAACACAGTTCGAGAAGCTTCTACTAATGTTCTCATTTCCCTTTCAACATGCCCATTTCGCTCTGGGAAATATGGAGCTGATAGCTGAAGCCTAATCCCCAAAGATGAAAGGTAAGTTTCCATTTGCTTGTTTAAAATTTGTGTCCGCATTATCAGATCTGATAGCCTTAACCTATTTGATTGTGTCCCTCTCTGCCATTCTTATACCTCCCTTAATCATTTCAGGAACTTCAGTTTTACAAAAAAAAAAAAAAATAACAGAACCTAAAATGAGAGTAATCATCCTTCACTATCAAGAAGTATGTAGATCTACCAAAACTTATGTTTCAAAGGGACCACAAAGATCAATATGTAAAATTTCACAAACATCACTCGATCTTGAATTACTTAGTGGGAAAGGTAATCGGCACTGCTTTCCTTGGATACACGAGTCACAAGAAAATGATTTATCTTCAACAGCTCATTCGATATTCAATTTTGACAGGACCTCCCTTACATGTCTAACATTTTGGTGGGCAAGTTTCCTATGCCATGATTCAATAGACTCTTTCTTTGATGGGGATACACTCATTACTGATGTTTCAGTTTTTTGAACATTTAATCTTATTATAAAAACTTTTCTTTCTAGTTCTGTTTCTGCCATTATTTCATTGTTTTTAAGAAGTCTGCATTTATTTCCCTCTGCTAAGAGAGTATAACCTTTAGCTAAAGCTTGAGAGACTGTAAAAAGATCACTTTCAAATCTGGAACTAACAGAACATTTTTCACGCTTGGCATTTCCTTATCAGCTATGTAACATATAATATCAATGTCCCCCCCCCCCCCAACTCCTAATGCTTTTAATTGCCTCCCATCTCTTATCTTCACTTCTTTGGCACAATCCTGGAGATTTATAAAGTAATCTTTATACGGGGACCACGGGACATGTGTTCACTAGCACCACTACCAAAATATAATTTGTCAGTATTTAGTGCTTCAGTGCGTACATTTGCTAAACTAACAAAGGCATTCTTAAAAACCTTGTGTTGTGGTGAAGTAACATTTCCAGATTTTTCAGAGTTCTTCTCTCAATGTAGTAGAGGCTTACCACCTTGTCTTTTACTCAAATAGAAACAATATTCTTGTTTAAAATGACCTGACTTATTGCAAAAATGGCAAAAAAAAGTTTATTTTGGAAAATCTTTTACCATTTTTGTTTTTAAAGCATTTTTCAGTGACATGATTTGTCTTGTTGCATATTGCACAATATCTTTGAACTGCAGCAAAAGCCTGGTTTTGTGTACAAGAGGGGTCCTTTAGCCTATTTTCCTCAATGATAATTCGGAATGTCAATTCATTTAGTGTTTGCCTAACAGGATCAACAGACTCCCCGAGGATACTAAATACCTAAACTCTTTTGGAAGAGACATTAAATATTTTCGTGAATTCTTGGCGATCAGAGATTTATTCCCCAAGGGTTTTTAATTTAGTCACAATGTCCATTACAGACGAAATGTGAGCAGCCATCCCTTTGCCTTCATACTGAAAATTAAAAAATCTTCTCATGGCGTAAATGAATTGACGTCTCCGACTTTTGTTCATATATAGACAAAGCTTATTCCAGGTTTCATAAGACGTTTGGCAATTTAAGGTGTGAATAATCGTCTCCTCCTCCATTATTGAAACAGTACCTTTGGAATCTTTACCCATCAAAATATCTCTACTCTTACCTTCTTCAGCTGGTACTTCAACCTCACCCGTCATGATATCTACGATTTGCTTTGCTTCTGCTGCGACGAGAATTTGGAATTTCCAAATATTCCAATTTGCTTCTCCCTTCAACTTGGTTACATTAACCTCCATTTTCACTCGCATATCCTCCGGTTTCTTGACAAGTCGAATCTGGTGTCCTTCCGCCACAACCAACGTATTTAATTTTACAAATAGATGCAAAAACATTTCACAAATTCAGCCAAGTATCTTTCTGTCAACACCGATGTATTCATTTTTATAACCATCAGCGAACATTAACAAGTTCAGCTAAGTATCTTTCCGTCAAAACCGACATATTTATTTTTACAACCATCTATGAAAATGAACAAGTTCAGCTAAGTATATTTCCATCAAAACTGACGTCTTCATTTTTTCAACCAACCGCGAAAATTAACAAGTGCAGCCAGGTATCTTTGCATCGAAACCGACGTATTCATTTCGTGAAAGATGTCCACGAGAACCTCACATGCCTGGGCCTGGGCCCATAACCTGACAAGTTAAAAAAAATACACCAACTGAAGATCTAAGCTGCAAGCATAGCATACAACTTACTTGTCTGAACATCTTTTACACACACTAGCTCTCGAGCACGGTCTAAGAGGTAGAGGTCTTGACACTGCATATGCTCTCCAGCAAGAGAAAGTGACCCCTTCATGTCGCCGAGCGCTAGTAGTAATTTGGTGGAAGATTTGTCTTGTTTACATCTCGCGTTTCAACATTTTTGCAATTATTTACATAAAATAATGTTAATAAGGTAAGCTGATATATTATATACATGTTTCGTATCCATAAATGCATTGGCATGTGTGGAACTGTGTATAAAAGTGGTCTGAAGAAATATATTGTGTATTATTATTTTAGTGAACACATTCGCACAAAAACTATCATTTCGTGCCCTACAAACTTTTAGAATCGTTGCAATGTGCATCTACATGTAAAAGATTGAAAAATTAAATTTTATTGTTGTAAAAAAATGTGTTCCAATACAAAATTACGTTCTCGTTTTTTCTTCGGTATAATACTCGC